>WUQG02419445.1:0-15338 GCA_011317285.2 Androctonus mauritanicus | reverse complement strand
TAAACATAATAATGTGTTTTATTATGTCGACAGTACTGTAATGTAATCAGTGGCTTCTTATTTCTTGCTAATACTTCTGTTAATTATTACATAGGAGTGTGATGATAATTATTGTTTTACAGGGCAGTTACATTTTGTTCAAATTTTAAGTTCATGCATTCATCAGTGATGGAATGTATTTAAATAATGCAGTTTTTAACCATTATTTTATTCATATTTAAGCTAATACAAAAAAAATTTAAAAAAAAATGCAACTGACAGGAATAGAACCGGGCCCAACACATAGCAGTCCACTGCTTAACTGTGGCAGCACACCTGCAGTTGTCAATTGTTCTAACTAACTTGTATACTATAGTCACTTCATTTTTCAGAGATCATTTTCTCAATAACGCCTAAGCATCGGCCTCTAATCTTTCACTATGTTTTACTACCAATCAACAGCTATTACAGAAATAAATTTCGTTCCAATCCATTTTCCAGCCCTTGTGCCCTCTCCTTGTAAAATCTAATGAGCTCAGAATTATTTATATGAATATATTAAACCCAAAATTTTATGTTATATTTTGAGTTAGTACACACAAAATTATATTAAAATTATATAGTCACATATCTGGATATTTGTCTAATATGTTTGTGTGATTTTAAATTTGTATTTTCATTCTGAAAATTTGAATTCCAAAATTTCTCATTAAAAATGCATTTTCTTTATACTGTATGTTTATTTTGTTTGCAATACTAATATTTTATAAACAATTACCTAAATATTAAAAAAATGTAAAATCAGTTTTAAAAAATTATGAAACTTTAACAGAATAATCTAAATGTAAAGTTATAAAAAAAGTATAGTAAAACTTGGATATAACAAGCAACACACTTCATTTTGTAACATACACACAATTATTTATAATTGTGTGTATGTTACAAAATGAAACTCACACACACAATTATTTATAATTGTGTGTGTGAGTTTTTTTTTGTATTAATACTATATTTGCCACTATTAATTTCTCCTGTTTTTGATTTATCTTTGACAGTTTGTAATATAAAAAAAAAAATTATGTAAAATTTTTATAATGTATAAAAATTTATTACATTGAATAAAAGAAAAAAGTAAAAGTTTTCATATATAGGCAGGCCTTGAGTTATAATTCATTCATAACTCAGAAACTATTGTTATGATGCATCTAGCAGTATTGAAACCAATGTATATATCTGTATTATGTAATATATTGGACCAATTATAAATTTCTTACTTCAAAAATTTGAATAAAAAATTTAATTTATAAACTGAGATATTTTTGGTGTAAGCTTTGCCATTTTGAAATATTGCTGCAATATGTTATATTTATTGAGAGAGTATTTTACTGTCAGAATGTTAAGAATTCTTGAAGAATTTTGTAATTTTTTGAAATTGAAAATGAAGTGACACATAAGTACAAGAGTAGTTTGTAACTAAAATGCTTATAATTCAAGGACCATTTGTAGTTGCAGTCTAAAATAAATTTAATTTATATGCCAACATTCTTTACCAGAGATATCTGCCATCTTGTTTACTATTCTAACATGGATTATGCTGTATACATTTATAATGCATTTTCTTCTGAACCATTTTAATAAAGTCAAAATATCATGTAGAAAATTATACTAAATTTGTTAAAGAATTACTAATATAACAGTAAAAAAACCTTAATAAAATGCTTTTGGAATCTAAACTCATCTTTAATATGTTCAACACATGTAGGACTTTTGCTTTTTTTATTTACATTTATAATTCTCTAAGCAATTTGATATAATTTTTATTTTTAAGAATCTAGTTTGTTTACACACTTTACATAAATATTGGAAAACTTCAAAACATTTTTATATATGTTTCTATACATTTTTAGTGGATATTAACAAGGATACCTTATGCATTTATCAGTCTAGAATCATTCCACCCCATTACAGAGTGGTTATTGGAGAAGAAATTTGGGATTTTGCTAAGGTTTGTTTTAAATATTTTAAATTATATCATTATTGTAATTTAGTATTAACATTTTATTTTTCATTTAGGGTCGTAATAATATGTTTTTTACAATCTTATTTTTTCTTCTTCATGTAAAGACTGAACTCTGTGGAATGCTGGGGTACGTTTTAATATTCACTTCAGTGAAAATTTTGAATAAAATTCTATATTTAATTTTACAAATTATTAAATGACTTATTAATTTATTATAAAAATACAGGTATCCCTCCTATAACACAGCTAACACAATTAGAAAATTGCAGAAACCTTCATATAACACGATACTTCTACAACACAGTTTTTACTTAATACATTTACGCTCCTACAACACAAAACATTGTCATTAGTTTTTGTAAATCCATATTAGGGATACACAAAAAATGCAATCATTGGGAAATATTTTGCTAAAATTAATCATAAATGCAATTTTGCTAGTTTGCTGTGAGAGAGACAATATGCAGTCTATTTTTGGTTTTGATTTGAAATTGAGTTAACTGGTGACCATTAAGTATGTTGTGTTCCAAACCTTCAGTTGTTGAATAAAAAATAAATTTTTATTCTTCAATAGAGGAATGTGAAAGAGAAAAATATTTTTTTTATTCATAAATTTTTTTGGGGAATATGTTAAGGAATGATTGTTTTTTAGTGGGTTATAGCAGGTTAAATTACATATTTTGTGAAGAGAGCAGAAGATTCACAAATTTTAAATGCATAAAAAAGTTTGGAAAGTGAAGTTGATATTGTTAAAGAAAAAACATTCTCATTTTAACAAAACAGTGGTAAGGAAGATATAATTATTAAGTGAATGTTATATACTTTTTTTATTTCCTTTTTGTTTTATATATATTTTTTTAGGCTCTTACATATATATTTTTTCTTTATGTTATGTTATTAATATTCTTAATAAAAATTAAGTTTCTTTTGTTTAATTAAAGAAAGCTATTTGTTTTTAATTGATTTTAGAACATAACTCCCCTTTTTTGTATTGGGTTTAGGCCTCATATAACACAGTTTCACACAACACAGTGTTTTTTTAGGAATCTATCTACCATGTTATAGGAGAGATACCTGTATTCATTATATTTAATATTTTCTTATATTTTATTTAATAAGTTTATAAGTTTCTTAAATATATCTTATTTTTTTTAAGGAGAGTAAATCTTGGTCCATCAGGAGTTAACATTTTATGGATTATTGATTTGTAATTTTAATCATGGAATGAAATTTTTGTTTTAATGTAAGGCATTAATACTATATTGTTTTATATTAAAATATTATTGAAAAATATATATTTGTTCATTTAACTTAATATAGCCAAAAAATACTTCAGTATTACAAATTTATATATATTTTTTAACTTAATTTTAATCTGGACTGTTTTATGACAGTCATGCATTTAAAAATTGTATTTTTTTATATAATTGTCAAAATTATAAACCAATTTATTATTGAAGAAAACTTATCAAATTATCATTTAATGATTCTTGTAATGTAGTTTAATGTAGAGTGATTTTTATATGTCAAATTGTCTTTTGTTCATTTGCCAGTTATTTTTATTATTATGATGATGATTTTTATTGAAAATAATTATTAATTAGTATTCAATAAATTATGATGTAGTATGAGTTTATAAATTATTAATTTTTTTATCTTTTCCATATCATAATCCAGATTCAAGATATATTGTTTTTACTTTTTGAAATATCAATTCAAATTTTTTATCATTTATTTTTTATTGAACATTTTATCTATTTAAATTTATTTATGATCATCAAATAATTAATGAAATTAATATTCTTTGAAAGCAAAGATATTTTACATAATTTTTAGAAATAAAGTTTTGTTTCTTTCAATATACTGTATTTATTTGACAAGTTCCTAAGGATAGTCTATATCTCATATTTTACTTATCCAAAAGTCTTAATTTTCAGCTAAATATTAACTTACTAAAAACAATTAAAGTTCAAATTTATCATCTCCAAATTTATTATAATAAATTGTATCAACAATGAATTGAATTTTAATTTCTACTTCATCAGTTTCTGTAGATTCATAATAGCCAATTTATAGTTAGAATTATTGCAGAGTGCAGAAAATGAATCGAGTGTTTAAAAAATCAAAATTATTATGGAATATATAATATAATTGTTTAATAGAAACTTAAAAAGTTAATACATAAATTTAAATTTATTAAATTTTTCTTTTTTAATTTTACATAGAAATCTTCACTATCATTTTTAAAACATTTTTTTTTTTTTTTTTGGATAATATATTTCATTTTTACATTTAGCTCTTTCCATAAAGAAATTATTGTTTTTGGCTAGTTATAGATATATTCATTAAACAAGATACAAATCTATATGTAAAATATTCTTGTAAATTGTATAATGTATTTTCAGGAACTTTGGATGCATCACTTTGGCAATGCATCAAAATGATCTAATGAGAATTTTTTTTTAATTAATAAATCAAAATACAATATAAATATTTAATTGGAAATCCATATATTATGTAAAACATTTTAATTTATACTAAAGATAAAAATATTTTTTATATTAAGCAGATTTTATTATATTATAAATAAAAACTATATAAATAGAAAAAGAAATATAGAAATTGCTTTGTTGCAATTATTACAGTTTTTTTCTTTTCTATTTATAAGTAGTAGTTTTAATTATTAAAAAGCATATATGGTCAATATTTATATAGCTATACTTCATTGAAAATAAAATTTATGTAGTTTAATTTAAAAAAGATGATTTTTTTTTCTTAGTACAAAACTTGTAACTTATGACAGAAATGCTCAGTATAAAAAATTTTCATAATACATACAATTAAAAGCACTGTAATAAAATAAATATAACTTTTTAAATAAAAGCCATATGCATTTCTATTGAGAACTGCTTTATGAATAATTTTAAAGTATTTTCTTTAATAAAAATGTTAAATTGTTTACTCTATATTGCCATTGATATTTTTTAATTTTTATTTTGGATTCATGAATTTTATTCTCATGACAAATATTTGTATTATATTGTTTATATAAATTATTCAATTATTAAAAATATTTTGTTATCTATTTTTGTTTATACTAAATTCTGAACATGTATCTTGTTTTATGAATCATCCTTTAATATTTGAGCAATGTTCATTCTTAGGACAAACCAAATTACATACTTTACACTTGGATATTCTTAGATGACTCAGAAGGGAGAACAGCAATCAAAGTTACATATCCATCACCTGAAATTTCATTATAATTTCTAAATTCATTCTGGTCCAAACAAAATTCTCCAGACCTGGTTGTTTTCCGATGTTTAATGTAATCTTTACAAGTTCCATTTACAGGTCTTTTATTTTTTTTGACTATGGTTCTCTTTTTATTTTCATTGTATTGCATTTCATTATCATTATGATCTAATATTATTTCTTTAGACTCTTTTGAATCACTATTTCTAATTCGATATTTCTTCTGACAGACATGTTGCCATTCAACTTCTTTGAGTTTTTCAACAATTTCTAAACCTCGAATAGCCCTGTTTCGTGAAAAATCATCATTCAAACTACATTCAGAAGAATCTTCATTAGATTCTTCTGTAGAACTATTGAGACTTACAGAATCTTCAGACTCAAGAGAATCTATATCTATAGAAGTACTTCTATCATTTTTTGTATCAGTTTCATTATTTGTTCTTTCTAATGATTGTGTAGCATCACAGGAAGATATACCAGATGTTTCAGAATCACCTTTGAAATCTTCTACAGATGTGAGACTATCTTGAGAGTCTTGTATATCAGAGATATCTGTTAGAGAATCCATTCTTAAAGTAGACGATTCTGACAATTTACTTCTTAGACTCAAGAGCTGAGCCAAATTCTTATCACTTATCAATTCTGCTTCACTTTTTAAAGTCCAATTTTCACCTACTGGAAATGATTCTGACTTTGGTAAACTGGAATGCCCTATACGTCCAATGGCATTCTTAAATTCTTTCAAAAACTGTCCAAGAATACCTGTTTCCTTTACTTCTGTTTCACATTCAATATTAGGTACTTTATTCTCTAAAAGTTTTAAAGCTATTTGATTAGACCATTGCTTATAAAGTGCTTCAACATCTATATTTGGAAAATCATTGACTTCACTTTCTTTCTTGGTATTTTCTAATTTCACTTTTTCTTTAATTAAATTCTCACTTCCATCTATAGATGAACTGCCAAATTCTTCATTTTTTAACTCTAATCTTTTCAATAATAAACGTCTAGAAATTTTACCTTCTTCACGAGTTTCTTCAGATTCATCAAATTTTTCTTCTCCTTCAAGTATGTTATCCATATCCATTTTGTTATTCATCTGAAGCAATTTTTGATACAAGTCTTGCCTGAACATGTCAAACTTGTTGTTTAGTGGACCTTCAAGTGTTGTTTCTTGTTTCTGTCTTAGACGGTATCTTCGAGGAGGAGGACAAGGAGGAGTATGATTATGTTCAATATTTGATTTGGGAATTGGACCACAGATAGTCTCAACTATTGGTTGTTGTCTTGCATTTTCATTAGAAAATTTCATTTCTCTGTATTCATCTGGATAAAAATAGTCATCTTCAGGAATCATCACTAATGTAGGTTTAAACCTGAAGCTTCTTAAACGGCGACTGCTAAGTGCAATAGTTTGTCGAACTCTGCTGAGCAATTCTTCAGCAAGTGGAGGTGGTGAAGCTAACATTTCAGGTTCAAAATATTCTTCACTTAAAACAAAATTTTGTTTAGCCAAATAATCACTGCTAGGATATTCTGTCTCTTCCTCAGAAATGCAAGTGGAAGAAGGATATCTTTCAGAAACTAACAATTGTTTTCTCTTATTCCATGAATTTATTTCTATTGGATTAAACTAATATGAGAGTAAAAATTATTTATAATTCAATAAGCAGTTAAGACAATAAATCTACATAAATCTTTTTCTCACCTGTGTATTTTTGGAAGTGTCCTTTTGATTTCTTAAATCTCTAAATGCTGATTGCCTATTGCAGATTTGCATATGGTCATTGCATCTATTAGGTTTATTTCTACGAACTTTCATATAGATACAAATCGCAAATATATATGTCAAACTCAAAATTCCAACACAAAGTCCAATAATAATGAAATTGTTCCTCCTCACCCAATGTGGTTCTGTTACAGCCACATCCAATCCTGAAATCATACCATTATTGATTTATGATTGCTGTATCTTAATAAATAGATTTCATCAAAATTAATAAGCAAACTGACCTGGAGACCAACCAATTTTCAAAGCAGAACATGATTCAAATGTTATGTTTTTATCTTGGCATTTGAGTCGAATTAACATCAATTTGTGTTGAAGTTGATGTCTTTGATTATCTCTACCTAACCACTGAAATAGTTAAGCTATTATTAAATTTTAAACTATAAATAAATATAACTTAAAAATTGCTATAATTTTTACTTGAAGAAATGTCTTGCTTCCATCTTGATAAGCCCCAAAAACTGGTTCAGTGGAACCTTCTTGGAAGATTTTCTTCCAGCCATGTGGAGTCATAAATTCAGTACTTATAACTTCACAAATACTTAATGAAGTTAAATTTCCAATTCCTTAATTAAGATTTATAGAATTATAATGACATTAAACTCTGTATTAAGCATATAATTGCAATAAAGAATCTATTCTATTAATACTATATGACAAGCTAATATATTAAACTATGCTGTTAAATAGAAAATAAAAAAATTCTATTAAAAGGTTTATGCATTCTTAAGCATACTTACCAGGAAATTGGAAAAGTGTACCAGGATACACTAATTGTCCAGTTAATGGTAAAGATACTACTGGCAATTTATCAGCAATGTAAGGTCTCAAAAACATAGTCAAAGGGCATTCTAAAATTTTTAATAAAATTGTTAAAAATAAGTTCCAGTATAAGTAAATTAAAAATAAATTTTCAATTAAACTCAAAGTTTTATAATAAATAAAATGAATGTATAAAATTTAAATTTCACATAATGCTTCAATAATAAAATTTAATGGGGGAGAAATCATAAAAAAAAACTAATAACTGGAATTTTAAGGTAATTATTAAATATGAAATTTAATCCATTAAAAATCATTTTTTAAGAGCTTTATAAATGCATAATATAAACTTGACAAAAATGCTGCATAGAATTTGAATATAAATAAAAAAAATTATCGATATTCTCAATTAATAATTGGCTTTTTTTTTATAATTTTCAGAAAGTTAATTGTTCCATTTAAACAAACAAATTTTGTCTGATTAGTTACAATATGTGTTGCATTTTACAGTATTTTAAATTTTATCCTAATATTTAAATGTAATAAAAAAATACAATATTTACATTTAATATCTTTATTTTTGTCATATTAAGCATAAATTAAATTATATTGAATCATGAAAAATGATAAAGAATTTCAAAATTTAATTAAGTTTATTTTATATAAATTAATTTCAAGTATTTCTATAGAATCTAATAATAATAAACTTTAAATCAAAATATTTTTATGCAATAGCTGTATTATATTTTGAAATTCTATTTGTTTATTGCTTAATTTCATATGTTAAAATTATTCCTGATTTAAAACATATCAACACTTAGTGCAAAAATTTCCTACAAGACTGTCTTCAGTACAAAAACTCCACTATATTAATAAATAAATAAACTCCATTTTAATTTTTAAAATGAAGTTTTACAGAATAAAATAAATTTCTGCATTAAGTGCTGATAAGTTATAGATTATTCATTAAAAGAAAATTCATCATACAAAGAGTATTCTTGATTTTCTTTTATATCAAGTTTTATTAAACTATATTTTAAAATTTCAACTTTTTTCAAATAATGCAATTTCAAAAATTCAAAATTTGTCTATCATTGATTTATTTTAATAGTGCATATTATGACACTTATGTAAAATCTGCATCTCTTTTAAATATAAACCTATAGAATCATAATTTTTGTGGTATATACATTTTATATTACATTATACATTTCATGCTAAATTATTATTTAACATTTTTATAGTTTGATGAAACAAAAATTTCTTATTTTCAAATAATCAGAAATCTGTTTTCTGTAATTCAGTGTGGTATAAATGTAATTGATTCATTCATCTGAAAGAGAGAAAAATTTCCTTAAAATAATTTTATGATTTGATTATTGAGAAGTTTGAAATCTTAATGAGTTATAAGTTTTTTTAGATTAGCTTTCTCATTTTTTAATCATAAAATATATTTTTAATTATATCAGTAATATATAAAATTCATATAAATATATTTATTTATTTATAAAATATTTTAACAATTGTCTTCAAATTTACTTATTTTCATTCTGCCTTAAATAATTATCTTGATTCTTATCTTTCATTTATAAATAGAAAATATTAAAAAAAAATCATCATACAGTTTATAGAAATATCTTTTTCAGAAATATTTTAGATTTATTAATTTATCTCAGGATGTAATTTCCATTTACCTTATCTGTTATGTGCTTCTGCTTTTAATTGTTTACTTACTTCATTAAATAATGCATTTAAGTTTAGTATTGATTTTATTATTCATATTGAAAATTTATAATCCAAATACTGTACTAACAAAAAATATTTAATCTGAATATACTACTAATTTATTTTTTATTATTAAAAAATATTTCATATGCATAAAATTTTTTTTCACAATTTATCATTATTCTCATATTCCTTATATTAATATCTCATCTTAAATACAGAAATTCAGTCTGCTTCACTTTGATAATTATAAATTATGTAAAACAAAGAAATTCTTGTTTGTTAATGTATTTAAAAATTGTAATATATATTACAGTTTTTTATTTTATATATATTTGATTGAGTTCATTATTAAGAATTTTTATTATCTATTTTTTTTTTTTTTTTTTTTCACAATGGCTAGCAAGCGGAAAGTACCACTGGTAATAAAAGAATTTTAATCACTTGGTCTGCTCCGATGTGCTGATATATTGAAGTTTAATCTATTATCTATTTTATATAAAGTATATGTTTTTCTATAGAAAATAAACTAGATGTAAATTTAATTATTAGAATTTAGCTAATTACAAAATAAAAGTGATGCATAATTTGAGATTATCAGCAAACTGGAGAACTGAATTGCATTAAAAAAAAATTATTAAAAAATAAAACAAAGCACAAATATACCTAGAAACTTTGAATAATGGCAAAGGAAGAAATAAATTAATCTGAGAAGAAATTATTGTATTTAATTTTAGTATTTTAGAAAAGCAGAAATTTATAAATCTAAAAAATAAAAATGTTATTTATTATTATAGTCAATTTCAAAAGTAATTCTGATATACAATATTAATAAACTTGAAAACAGCAAAAAAATCTAAAAAGTAAGTAAAGTATAAGTGCTATTATGATTTTAGAATTTCTTTGTAACTAGTCTAATAAATTGGATTAAATTTGTAGCATAGATATGGATTGAATAGCAATAGTGTTGATTTAGACCATTTATGGCAAATCCAAAATCTATTTCATACCAAATGAGAAAAATCAGGTAACCTATACATTATAGTTATGAAATTACCAGAGCAAAACACAAGTATTTATATTTGTAGATATAGTTTTTATTTATGTTATCTGATGAATATAAATGAGTTTAAAATAAATAAGGGTAAAATTAAATAAAATAAAAAGTTGAATAATAATTTTTGCATGCCAGTAAAATTTTGACAGGTGCCAAAATTGGTAAGCATGCCATTGACTTGCCATCACTGATTTAGATTAATATTATAAATAGAATATGATTTTTTCCAAAAAATTTCAATAAAGAATTAGCAATTGAAATACTATATATATGATATGATGATGAAAAATTAGGATATTTTTTTTTATTTGAATCATATACTTGTAGCACCATTGTCTAGAAATAAAAGCAATACTTTAAAATAAGGTCAAATAAAAATACTGTATATACGTCAAAACAAATATATTACAGTATTTGAACTTATAAAATTTTATTTCCTCCTTAAAGTTATAAAAAGAAAAAATACCGTTTAAACTTCATTTAAATTAATTTTATTTATTTATTTATTTATGCATACACTCAAAGCGTATACAAAGCACATTAGAGCCCCCCAAAATAAAACAAAAAAACACCCAATAAATGATTCAACAACCTAAAAAATTGATTATAAATTGAATATTTTGTAGTTTTTGCATTTTGAAGGTCAAGATATTTTGCTTCTTTTTATCCTATTTTATTAAGACATGATGATTTATAAGATAGGACACCGGTTTTTCTCTGTGTCCTCACTTTTGAATTAATTGGTGTATTTCTTTGAATTTTATAATGATATTTTACCATTAATGGTAATCCCAACGCTGAATAATTTAATCGTGAAAGATTACATTTAATTTTCATTAATTTTTTTTATATTTTTTGACAATAGATGGCACTAAGTGTTAGCAGTGTAGCGCTTACCTGTCGTCAATGTATGACGTCATCGTGACATCTATGCCGGTTAAAGCAGTGTTAAAATTAGGCACGAAATCCAATGGATTTCAAATAGTATAATAAATAAAAAAGCACAGTCAATGTTGCATCCTTTAATTTTACAGGATTAAATTTTATTCTTATCAAAATTTTATCTTTTATTATTGCCAATAAAGGATAAGTGTCATCAATGTAAGGGTAATATTTGGCTTACTTTCACTGTTTAACATTCTGCGCCATCGCCAATATCGAACACAATGACATCACAGTCCTGACGTGACGTAACAGTGGACGATGATATATGTTGGGCCAGAAATATACAAAATTTAATTTTTTATTTGCAGTTTCGTATTAAAATGCTTTAAATTGATTCCAGTTTTATCAATTATTCGATTTTATAAAATATAATTTTATATTGAATAAAATTATATTTAATAAAAATTAAATATTCATAACATAATAATATAGAGTTCACTTACATATTATTGATTTAACATTTGTCCTGAAGGAAAATTTGCAACTCTTAATATTTTTTTATCCGAATGATCTGGATCATAAAATAGTTTGTGTATTTGTCGAAATCGTAATGTTTCATTTTTTCTTCTCTATCGCTGGAGCATGTCAATGCTGTATATTAGAAAAACTGGAAATATTCGACTGGATTGTTTCAATTTATATTTAGTATATATTATGTGTTCACGCATGCAAGATATCAAGAAGCATAAAGATATAATTCACGTTTTATTTTTCCTCATTCACTATCGCAGTCTCCCATTCGTGTTTGAGTTTGTTTCAATATACTGTATTGATATACATAAACGATCCGAATCAGAAATTTTTCCATTTATATAATATGTTAAAGGATAAATTCTTGTTTTATTCGAAATCGTTGTGCATTCCTGAAGATATATGTTTCAATACCGTCATCCTAATTTAAATTTCTTGAAATATTGAAACAAATCAATATAATAATCATGGAATATCATTACTATTCACTAGATATTTGTATAAAATTTTTTTTATATCATATTCAGTTCTTAAAAATTATATAAAAAAAATGTATATAAAATAAATATGTATCGAAAGTTAAAACAGGTGTTTTTTGGAGGGGAGAGGGGGCCAAAAAATGCCACCACAAATACCAAAGATTCTGGGTACGCCACTGATTTGTTCTAATTCCTATCAATATTTATTCTAGTATCTGTATGTAATGATAGAATTTCCTCTTACAGAATGCGTAACTAATTTAGTCATATAACCTTAATTGATTTCGGTTTTAAATGATGATTAAAAAGGTTATTATTATTAGTAGTAGTAGTAAAAGTATTATTTTGATAATTGTATGCATGGTTGTTGATTTGATAAAGTAATTAAATATTATATTCCTTGTTCTTTTTATATAATCATTATCTAAAAATAAATATTCTATATTAATCATATCTATTAAATTATATTATCAAATAAATATATGTTTAATTTATTTAATAAAATTAACATACGAAACATTTATTTATTTTTTAAATAATGGTTATTTAGAGAGAAATAAATTACAATGATTTTACGTAATCGCAAGAAAATTATTTTATTTTATAAAATCAGATATAAAATGTATTTATAGGATGTTGTATAATAAAAAATATTAAAAAAACAGAAAATATCTTGATTTAATCAGTGCAGCAATTGCAGATCGGTTGTTTTGCGTTTAATGATTGAAAATATACGACTCCGATTATGGTTCTTAGATTTTTTCGATAGACGATTTTTTTTTAATTGCGTGTTCGGTTTGTTTAAAAATAAATACGCATAACAGAGCGAATGGAAGATTTAAAAATGATATTTGAATTAAATCGCAATAATATCTTCAAACAAAACAAGATTTTGAAGCAAATTTTCGATATTATGTTGCTCTGAACGTATACAAAATACCGTATATACGACAAGAAAAATGACTTCCTCTTATTAATAGTATATTTATAATTTTATATAAAATATGAAGAGTAAAAGGAAAATTTTAATCGTTATATTTGTAAGAATTGATGAATTTATCAATTTAAAAATTCTCTGTTGTAATTATAACCGATAGATTTAGTTTTAGACTGTCAAATTCAATTTTAATATCTGCTTTGCTTTACTATTTAGCCTCTCTTATTAAAAAGTTTATAGGATGAAATCTTATTAAAAATTACTGAAATAATCATTAATAAAAAGATATATATATACAGTACATTTATGTTAACTTACCGGTAATAAATTCCACACAATCATCTAAGTCTTCTCTATATATATAATGAGAAGGAGCACATTGACATGTGCATCCTTCTCCCGGAATCGGAGCAGCGAATCTTCCATCTTGTTCACAATCTGAACTTTTACAGTCATGATTGGAAATGACGAAAATATCACCAAAATAATCTCTAGTAATTTTATAATTGTAATCCAAAGGAGCACATGCCACTGTATTCCAAAGCAGAAGGCTTATTAAAAGCACCATAGCGGTGAAACATTTGCTGCTGTTTCTAGCATTGTAGTGTCATTGACTGAATTTTTTATCCCATATTTAATACTTCTAAAACTTATACGACTGTATATTGACTTCTTTATATTTTAAGTATTTATTTATATCTTCATTTTTCTGGAGGGAAAAATAATAATAATTAATAAGTCAATGAAACAATAAATATTAAATAATAATTTTAGTTTACTGTTTATGTATGTGAAATATATATTTTCACACATTAACTAGCATATATTTCTAGATACATAATATATTAATTTTCAAATAAATTAATAAAAACCATATGTTTGTATATATTTTATGATAAAATTAAGATTCCAAGTGAACAGTTTTAGTAATTTAAGCATAAACAAAACAGAAACGAAACCAATAAAAATTTTCTAATATCTAAAATTAATATCTAACAAATTCTATAATAATGTAATTGTATTTTGGAAGTTATTGAATGCAAAAGAAAAAGAAATTGTAAGATAAATTAATTTTTATGAAAGATTTGATGATAATTTTTGATGAAAGGTGGTAGAATTCGTAATGATTTATTTTCAATATCAACGATTTATTGCAATAATATATTTAATTCATGTTTTTATGAGCATTTTTGGGATAAATATATTTATAAAAATGCTTTATATATTTTGTAGAGTGCTTGATATGAGATTGATTTGTGAAGATATTGATAAAATGTTGGAGATGATCTACTGTAATATTTTTCAGATATTAGCAAAATTTCAAAATAATATATATATATTATCTTTCAGACAGTTAATTCTCGTTTTATCTCTGCTTCGGAAAATTATTTCAAAAACTTCTGTTTGCAACATGTATAGATATTATCAATTTCGAAATTTTCAGTAGATAGTGATTTCTGCGGTCTTTACCATATGAATTTTCTTTCTTTCTTACATAATGAGCAGTAGGCTATTTCACATCTATAATGGAGATCTATAATCTATAATAGGGGTAGGCTTAAAATGAAAGATAGTGATCAAATGGCTGGGGTCGGGATGGAATCCAAGTTCGATCTAAGATCCTGTAGATAAAAGGACTTAAAATATTGTTCTCTCTTCCATATCAACCACCTGGAAATATTAAAGTCGCACTTTGTAATTTAGTTATTCCATCAAAAAATTATTTACAATGACTATATGTGGGCCCTAAAATCTTAATACAGTAAAACTTCGATCTAACGTTTTCCAAGGGGACGGCGAAAAAAAACGTTAGATCGGGAAACGGCAAAATAAAAAAGTCGTACATATATAGGTAACGCGGACCTGCAAAATTTTGCAATGTGAAGAGACTACTAGTGAAATTTACAACCAAAAAA
>WUQG02419434.1:0-15340 GCA_011317285.2 Androctonus mauritanicus | reverse complement strand
GTGCCTTCATTTTTTTTTTGGCAACAGATGACGCCACATTCCATTCTCTAGGAATTCTATGTTGCGGGGCGAAACAAGCCCTTCCACAGGCTGCCTACCCCTGCGGAGGGGTCAGCCAGATTGTGGAGGACGGGAATTGAGAGGCCGGGCCCAGACCCCATGATAAATATTTTCAAGGGCTGGGACCTGAGATTCGAACCCAGTCCTCCAGAGTGGAAAGCCGAAGCATTTCCACACGGCCAATCTGGCCGACTCCCTATGTAGGGGTAGGCAGCCTATGGAAGGACTTGTTTTGCAGCCACTTAGTATTCTTCTAGAATGGAAAGAGACATAATCTGTTAAGAAAAAAAATATATATAGCCATTATGAATACATCTGAAGCTCTTTCAATTTCAATAATTTGATATTTATGTTCTTTGATATCAAAATTGCCACTTGTTTTGCAGAAAGAACAAACAAGATTTCTTTTTGAGAATCATTTCAATGAATATTTTAATAATTGTGTTTTTGTTAATAGGATTGATGACATCAATCTTATTAACAAAAAACACTTTAATATAAATAAGAAGTAAAATCATAATAGAATTGTCAGTTAACATTACATGATATTGAAGATATAACAGACTTGGCAAAAATGAGCCTTACAATGAATCCTGAAAACTTTATAAATATTGTAGTGATTTTATACTTTGTATAAACTACAAACTAATTATATAAATCTAAATATTTTTGTAACTAAAAGAAATTACTATAAAGAAAATTGAAATATTTTCTCGAAGTTTTGTACAGAATTCTTAAAAATTTGTTTCATTAATTTTTGTAAAATCACAGAATACTTTTCATATAATATTTATTTACAGTACTTCATTTTCATTGGTGACTTTTAAGTAATCCAGAAAATGCCTATAATAATCATTTTCTTTTTGTTTTAATAGGTATAACCAAAACACTTCCATACAAATTTTTATTGTATAAATATGCATATCTACACTAATAATACGACATTACCATAAAAACAAATATGGTAGATGTTGGGTACAGACAAGAAAAGCTGCATACAATAATTTTTTTGTAATGGACAGATTGGGTCTAAGCCCTTGCTTAACACACAATACAATAAAAGACATTGTTCAACAATTTGGGCAAATTTCCCGATTGATTGATACAGTTATATTGGAGAGCATAGGATTTGCTTTTAACAATAATCCACAATTGCTAGTTAATGATTTGGCAATTGTAAGGGTTGCTATACAAGATGAATGGTTGGAATAAAAACAAGTCTACTCTCCAACTTAAAAGATGCAAAGAGGAGAAAAACCAAACCGACATCTCTAACACAGTTCTAACAAGGGGTTTAAATCCAAGATGTAAAATAGTTGGTTGTGCAAAATTTTAATATTTTTTGTAGGACATGATGGCAACAGCACATGAACTGTATAAATCAATTCTATCTATACAGAGAAGCTGCATTGATTTATATTTCTGATGAATGAATTATGAACTGATGCTTATCATTGTTTAGCAGGAGGAATGGATTTTGTAGAAGTAAATGTATGAAAAGGACTTATTCCTGATATAATAGAGCAACAACATTGTTTCAACTTTTATTCCTTGATCAATAGCAATAATGCATTTTTATTTTCTTATCAATTCCTTTATTTAGCAGTGATTCTTTTGGACAACATGACAAAGGTGACAAACAAACAACAGTGAAGATAATCATTCATAGTATCATAATTCTGCTATGAATAAAGATGAAATCATCTATTTTTTTAAAACAGATTTACTAATTTTGTTAAGGGCTCTGTATTGCTGACTGTGCAACAGTTCATGGCTGTTGCCAGTCTCAAAATATTTGATTTGGTAAGTGCACCAATTTAGTCAGCCAACATGCACCACCATTCCCAGGAGAAAACTTTATTGCCAGCATACAAGTGGACAACCAATGAAGAACACTGCAATATAGCTGTGATTACCTTCAACTAATGCCCAACAGGCAACAAAATTGCCTTGTAATAAAGATGTTTGAGTCACTGAAGCATATACTATTTTTCAATTTCTAACAACAAAATTTGTAATGTAATTATCTGTACATACAATAGATATGGACAGAGGTTAGTGTCATGAGAAAGGAATTGGTTTTCACAAGAATTTTGTAGCTTGCACATGTTTATATTGTATTGTCTATGCAAGTTCTTAAAAGAGAGTAACATTTGAACTATACATTGGTGTACATTTCTTCCTTTGCATAACGAGATCAGTCAAGAAATCTTCGGAGTCTGACAAAGATGACTTGTGCAATGAGATTTTCCAACCATTGTGTATGCTCTAAGGCTTTGGCTTTGTAGCTCTGAAGATAATCTTAACAATTTGTATATGTTGATATCAGAGCTTTGAGGTACTCTTAGGTTTTCAACATAATTTTGTAGGACTTCAATTTAGGAGTGTGGATTTTATTATTACAATGGTGCAATTAACACAACAGTTTCCATCAAAAAATTACTATGGATGGAATAAATGTGCATGCAATAAATATACCTATCACAACTATTATTATCCTTATTTTATGTACAGCCATTTTGCTGAACATTTTATTTTCAAGTTATTAAGAGAAGAATTGTAACAGGGCTCGATATCTGTACACAGTGTGAACTTATCACATGAAATGAATGCAGAACTGTACAGTTTCTAGGTACAATTTTTGTCGAGTAACAAACACGACAAACTGGCCAAGTCAAAGATATTCGATGATTTGATGTGCTTTGGTATAAAAGTCAGTTAATAAACATTAAAAGGCATAAACCATCACAAAACTACCACACATCCAACAAGATATCTTTTATGATTCAAATAGTGCTAAAAGATCATCACTAGTACTATTGGATGTGGCAGGTGTTGTACTGTTGCTCACGGAAGTTGTGTTTGTGGAAGTAGTACCGGTGTTAGATCCTGTGCTACCCAAGTCAGGAGGTTCCAGATATGATAACAACTCCATTGGATCAACTACATTTTCTGGCAAAAGCTAGGAAAAAAAAATTATTTTAGTATATATATTTTATTCTTAAGAAATAATTAAATGACATTTTTTAATTAAATTTTTTTTAAATAAAGTAAGAATTTTAAATGTAATCAGCATTCTTTTTGTAAAAAGAATTAGCTAAAATTATAAATTTATCCATCAAAATTAATGAATGAATTTTTTAAATTTAAAAATTAACTATTTTGTTTCCATAATTTATGATAATAAAACCTTATTCTAAATGATCTTGATTTAACAGATTCTGCATTTTTTAGAGATTATAAAAATAACATTACAGATATTTTTTTGCATCTTTCTCCTCTATCACATCTTATAACTTCTCCATCTCAATCAAAATGTTATTGATTCAAAGTATTTTTAATAAAAATAATTCAGTTTGATAATTTAACATTGAACTTTGTTTTTTCAGAATATTTTGATTTCATTAAAGATTAATATTTTAAGAGTTATAATGAGTTATAGAATATTTGAATATATGCATTTATGCAATTTATTTCTTTTCTAATATTAAATGTATATTATCCATAATTCTGATTTTTTTGAGTTTTTTTTGCAAATTATCTGGGGTAATTAATTTCCCAATTATGTCAGTTAATTGGGAGTTTACTGTGTCAAACTTTTCATGAATGTTCCCAAGAAAGAAATTTCAAAATAAATAGCATCAATATTTTTCTTGAATCTATATTTTCTAATAATATAAGACAAAATCTGTTATCTTTTTGTTCTGAAAATTCTATAATCTAATATTTTCATGAATTAAATTGAAGTTCATCACTCAGATTGGGCTTTTAAAAAATACCAAATTCATTTTTTTTATAAAAATTAGTAATATTGAAATAAATTGTCAAATTTATTATCAATTTTATTAAAAAAAATATTTTTTTTTGAAATTAAAAAATGCATATATAGATTTTCCTGCAAGGCAATAGGTTGCATCCATATAATCTTTATTATTATCTACTATTGTGCACACAGTGTATTATTTTATTTATTAAAATTTTATATACTGAAAAAACTTATAATTTTATTTTATTCAAAAAACAACAACAATGAAAAAATGCATTGTTTTAATTGAAATATTTATCAGGAAAACTCATTTTAATAGATAATTAACAAAAATTTTTTGAAATACTCTCTATTGCCAAAGATATTCTTTATATTGATGTTCCTCAAGTTATGAATTTAAGTCATATGTAAGCTTTATTTATAACTCAAATTGTTTGTAATTTGAATACTGTCATTATTTAGTCTCCAAAAGTACTGAAATAACTTTTACATATTTTACAACTTTTTATACATTCTACAATTGGAGACATTATAAGTTTCTTATTTCACAGACTAATTATAAATTTGAATATTTTGCAAAAATACATAGCATTGGTTTTAATATCAAGTTTTTTTAATAGTAGAATAAAAATCAATTCAACAAACATAGAAAAACTTTTATTCAATGCAATACCAAAAAAAATAATTTTAAATAAATAAAATTAATAATTTTCATTTATATAATATATTTTATCTCACTAGAAATTACATCATTATTATTAAAATATATTTATATATATATTATATTCAAAATGATAGTATTCAGATAATAAGTTTTAATTTATTTTGATGTTATTTTAAAAATTAATATTTTAATAATATATATATATATAAAAAATGTAATGAGACTTACATTTAAACCTTCTTGGCCTTGCCCTTCTCCTTCAATGACAGCTGCAGGATCAAAATTTAAGTCACCGAGATCAGGAGCATGTGGAAGAGAAGAATCACTGTTTGTGGATGACTGACTATTGGGCTGACTTGAAGCAACTGCTGTGGTACTACTACTATTGCCTTCAGTACCACTTGACTGCTGGGAAGTTGGTGGAGGTACACTAGGTGGACCTCCTCCTGAATTTCCAGGTGTATGTGGTGTATGAGGTGTATGAGGAGTATGAGGTGTATGTGGTCCATGCTGCAACATAACCTGTCCCTGAGTTGTTGTGGGCATAGCAGATGTTTGCTGGGATGAATTGGTCCCAGATGATGAGGAAGGCGGATGACGAAGACCTTGGCTGCTTTGGTCATGTAGATTAATGGTTCCCATTTGCTGTAAATAAAAATGTCATTTAAAACAAAATTCTAAAAATTGTTGATTGAATTAAAAATATCTATATTTAAAATTATCTATATTATAATAATTATAAAGCTACTATTTAATATATAAACTTCTCTTAAAACTTATCAAATAATTTGTATTGTTTCTTTTTTAACCTTTTCTTTCTGTACATTTACAAAATTTGTAAAAATATAGAACTTCCTTGAGATATAAACATTCTAGTTATGAATTTTAGTTAGTTCATATATATCAATATACAATTTTATTTTCAAATTTTAGAAAATTTTAAAAATTTTTCAAGAATTTTAAACAAAAGAACAGAATGATTTAGCAAAAAATATAATGCAAACTATGCAAGTATCCTTTAATTTACAAAGGTGACAGAGATCTTAAAAACTGTTCATGAGATAGAAATTCATAAGACAAAATTTTATTTTCCATTAACTCCAATGTAAAAATTTCTAATCTGTCATTGGGTTTCAAAAGACTTCACTATTTTATCTACTGATGTTAAAACATTGAAATAAATATCATAATGTATAATATAATACAATAGTTTATAATGGCTATTATCTATTTAGTCTATTTATTTACTAAATTTTGAATGTCCAAGTCACTAAGTGTCAAGTGATTTTTCAAATTTAACTCAAGTATCTTTGCTGTCTATAGATGTCACAATCTAATTACACCTTTGTGCATTTGATGTGTATAGACATCAAAACAAAATGATAAAAAAAGGGTTTAAAAAATTAATCCCGATTTTATTCATCCAGTTATTGTGAATTGGTTTTTTGTATTGATTACATAAAAATATCCACTTCTGATGGTAGTTACCAATTTTTTCAGTTGCTGAAATATTTTTTTAAATTATGTATAAATAAATATTATTCATAATTGAACTACTTGATAGAATTCGGAATTTTTTTATCCTACTTTGTTGATTATCTAGTCCAATATATCAAAGCAATTCAATTTTGGGATAAGATAAATCATATTTTTAAAATTTTAAGTAAAAATAAAATTTTTCATATGAGTTATAAAATACTAAAAACTGAAAAAATAGGTAATTAATAGGAAAGTATTGAGTAATTCCATTAAAATAAAATGGAATCATTCATTTTTTGTTTCAATTTCACTAAAATTTAGGAGAAAATTGTATAAAATTAAATGCAAACATTCTCAGGGCCATTTAAATGAATGTGGCACATTTATTGCTTTATAGCAGCACTCACTTCCTAAGAAATTGCAGCCAAGCTACTTTATACCATGGTATGTAGTATTTGGTGAGTTGCTACAATACATCCTCTGCAGTCCAATTAAAATAACATAAAAAATATTATATTGAAACTATTCATTTCAACTTACATAATGATGAATGAATGCATATTGAAACAAATTACTTTTTAAAGAAAGAATGATAAATTATAGAAAGTAACAAATTAACAATTTATTGAAGATTGATGAATTGATCATTGATTACTTGATCAATAAAATAAACACTGCTTTACAAATGTGACAATCAAAAGTCCAGCACTACAGCAAAGGAATTCAATTTTAATCTGGTATTAAAATTGAATTCCTTTGCTGTAGTGCTGGACTTTTGATTGATTACTTGATCTTTTCCACTCTTTGAGTTTTACATCTTCTGTAGAAATATATACACAATATATCTAGGAAATTAACTGTATTAAAAATGATCGATATTCAATCATGTCAGGTACAATATTTATCAAAATGATATATTGTATACATATTATCCAATTTAAATGAACACATATATTATTCACATATATTATTGAAATCCATATATTGAAAGTCACATATATTATTGAAATCCATTAGAAAAATGTATGTGACAAAAATAAATAAATAATCGATCTGCTTATTACTGATAAGCAAGTCAATTTTGATCCTTTTCAGAACACATAATCCTCTATAAAATCCCAATAATATATGCAAATTTCATTTAAATTGGATAATATTTACATAATATATCAATTTGATAAACAATCATCCTACCTGATATGACTGAATATTAATCATTTTCAATACAATTGATTCTCTAGGAGTTCTAATATTGTAAATACAGTATATTTTATTCAGACTGGATAATATTCATTTGAGATATTGCCTAAAAAAATTGATGAAATATCTTTATTCATATTGAATTGATATTGATCATTTCCAATACATTTAGTTCTCTAGTGTGATATAATAACATAAAAGCATATCTCGTTATTGCAGCAATTACCTTCCAGACCACTATTATAAAGTGAATTTTGCTATAAAGCAAATCACAGGCTTTTTTCATTTGCTAATGTATATAAAAACCTAAAAACATATTTACACTATTGTTCATTAAGTGCGTAATAGCACTAATAACTTGAAAAACTCAGCTAGATGACCATGTTTTAAAGCATTCATATACTATCTTGGAGGATCCAAGTTCAATTCTGGGTCTTACACCTTCAGTTTTTCAGGATGGCTCCAGGTTTGGCCTGTCTATATTTTAATTCATGTTTTATATATCTATTCTAAATATTATTTTGCAGATAATTTTCAATTTGAGATATAAAATAAAAACATGGAATATAACTTAGAAATGCCTTCTTAGCCAAGTATATCTGCACATGAGTTTTATCTAAATTGGATAAGTTTATAATCAAGCTAATAGAGGGACAAACCTAATTCATATAGCCCTTTTATTCCATTTAGGAATAGAAAGAGTTAAAGAGTTTGTGATCAGTTATTGAAATCCTATTATTTATAAACAACTTTTAAAATTAACTTTTAATACAAATTAATCTTCTTCTACCTGTTCATGATGATTAAGTGATTTTTCCATTGCAGCTAAAGGATCTAATGATGCTACACTTTCATTGAGATGTGAAAGGGGACTACTGAAGTCAGATGCTTGAGACTGGAAATCAAATCCTGGTGTTCCATGAGTACTAAAACCTACTCCATTGGACATCATAGGACCATTAGGCATTGGACCATTAGATATTGCTATATAAAATAAAATAAAAAATTCATCTAAATAAATGAAAAATATATTATATATATTTCAAAATCCATTATAAATGTATCTTGCTCTATATATAAATTGAAGTTGGTTGGCAATGTGCATGTTTAAAAATTTAATTGAAATTTATCAGAATGGATACAAATATTTAAGAATTAGAATAAATTATCTTTTTTCTCACAATTATCTTTACTTTTGAATATGATATTAAATAAAATTTGAAAATTTTCATTATTATTAACAATTAAAAAATTATTACTCTGCATATCTGGAGGTGGTAATGGAGCATAAGGTGATAAACCTTGTCCCATTTCCCAGGTACTAGTAGTAGGGAGTGTCATACTACTTGGTGACATAGCCTTGAATTGTTTTGGTCCACTACAGGGGTATTCTGAAATATAAAATTCTTTATTATATATAATATTTTTAAAGAGCTCCATTTAAATATATACTATAAACTTTTTAAACTCTGGCAAATCCAATACCATTAATTTACATTATTTTTAATGTAAATTAATGGTATTGGATTAATGTAAATAATGTAAATTAATGTAAATTTTTAATATAAATTAAAAATAATGTTTAGCAAAGAATCCAGTACACATGCTTATCATTAAGAATTTTTTAATTTCACTCCTAATCAGTAATGATGTCATTATATGATATTTTATTTGATACAAATGTCAAATATTTTAATAAAGTGTGAAAGTTGTCTATATTTTCAATTTATATATGAAAATATGAGAAATTCTACTGTATAGTTAGCAAATACCAAATGGTTTTTGATATTTATCCCTTGTTTGAAAAACTACATTTGCAAACCAGTGATTTAAGCTTGCTATATAGATTTTTATGATTCAGATGTGACAAACTTTATGTTTCAGTTTTGTTTCATTTACTTTAGTTTTGACTTTGATTTTTAATGCTAAAATTATCAATGTGTGAATATATAAATTTTTGAGTCAAATTGAATACAAGTCAAACTTTACAATACACTTGAGTTTTTAGTCAAGTTTATCTCTTATGATATTTTTAATGATGATAAAACAGTCCAGTTTCACCTAAATTAAACACATCAGATTCTGAACAGTAGGTTAAAATATCATTCAGTGTCTCATATTTTCAATTTTCCACTGCATTGTTATTGACATTTGATGCTTCCCTGCTCACTTTTTTAAAAGAAAGACTATGCTTTTCTTTAAAACATTTTATCCAGCCATTATTGCCATTAAAATTTTCACTATTGAGTTTCTTCATGATTTCAAATAGCTTTTTCTCTAAAAATTACAGCAGAAATTGGCACAAACTAAAGAAATCGAGTAAAACGAGCACTTTTTGCAGTAAAAGGCACATTTATTACATATTACAACTTACAAACAAATGTTTTTGACAATGTACATTGTCATCATCAGGCTTACAAAGTGAAATGGAACACATAAAAAAGAACGCAATTTGTTTAAATTTAAATTACAAATAAGATTACCATAACAATAACAATAAACAGAAATTAATGGGTTAATTATAAACTACAATAAAATATGAGTAGCTGGTGTTTAAAGTAAACTGGAGATTAAAATTAATTAAAATTAAATTAACTAATAATAACAATAAATTCATAGACGGAATAGTTTTATAATATTAAGCGTCTCAGAAGGCTACTTGAGTCTTTTTAGAGTTTTCTAATATATAGGTCCATGCTTCTAGTAGGTCGGCTGGTACAGTTTTAGATCTGAGAAATTTCAGTCATTCAATAAAACTTCTTTGATATTTTGAAATTTAAATTTTGCATTTGCTTTCTTTTGTCTTTACAATCAATGTCCTCAATACTTTTGTTTGATGAAAGAATATTATTCAACATGAACTAAGGAATTCCATGTTCATTGATAAAAACAATTTTTATAACTAGTATCTAACAAGCACAATTTAGCAAAGTAAAAACAATTTATTTCGGTATAGCACTTTCGGACATTACATAACGTCCCTCATCAGTACCACTCATTACAAAAGTTCGATCTGAAATCCAGAATAGAATACATTTCTATTCTGGATTTCGGATAGAAGTGCTATACCGAAATAAATTGTTTTTACTTTACTAAATTGTGCTTATTAGATACTAGTGATACATTAAAGAAGCAAAGTTGATAGTATAAATTTTTATAACATTTACCTTTTTGAAAAAGAATAATCAAATTTTTCTTTTCTTTCAAAGACAAAGATGTGAGTTATCACTTTTGAGACATATTTAAATAAAAATCTTTCATAATGTAATACTATAAATTTGATAACTCGAATCACAATAGTACAGATATGTTATAGTTAAGCAATACTGTCTGATCTTTTGAAGAAAAATTAGTTTAAAAATTGACAAAAGTTAGACATATGTATGTGCCATATATATGTATGTATGTATGTATGTGTGTTTAAGTAATGAAAAATCTTCAGAATTGTTCTAAAAATCAAAAAAAGAGTACACTATTTAGATCTAAACATTAAGAAATACGGCATAATAGCACAACAATATATTGCAAACCTAATATCACACTAATGTATATACCATGCAAATTTCAGACAGACCTGCATATAAGCTGTTTTAGATTCATGCTTTACAGAGCATACAGAGTGACTACCCGAAGAAAAAAATAGAATTGCTGGAAAAAACTTTTATAGAAAAACAAGTATGATAGAAACACATTTTTAAAAATAGCATTTAGGATTAAAAATACTGTCAGATGTAAAAAACAAATCAACAAGAATCCAGAGTTCATCTTTAAAAAAAACTTAAACATGAAACTTTGTATAAGAATAAGAAAATATTAGAACAAACTTTCAAATGTAAATTGGTCAAAAATTGTAATAGAAATTTATTCAATACAGTAATACCCCAACTTACATAAATTTGGACATATGTAACTTCTCATCCTTCCCCCTTGCCCACTTATTTGTTTCACAATTACATAATGCATATATATAGGTGTACATATTTCATTTGCTGATTTGATGATTAAGAGTCTTTAATTACAACTATATATCATAAATTTTTATAATTTGTTGTTTTGTTGGTAATAAAGAGCCAGTTAAGAATCTAATATATATGTACCCGAAATTAGATTTGGGAATCTGTAGGTAGCCATAATTACATAATTTTCAGCTTATGTTATGCTTCTCGATTCCACCTATTACATAATTCCAGGGTATTACTGTATATTAAAAAACAATAACAACAACAAACTCCTTGAATTGTAAAAAGGGTTATATAAAATATTACTGGTTGACCAAAATACCAATATAGAAAAATGCTATATAGAGTACACACAGACATACCTGGAATAGCATATAAAATAACATAAGATGAAAGCAGAATTAAATAAATGCCTTACAAAATTAGCAGACAAAGCATACAATAAACAGGAAGATAAAAATGAAATTAATCTAATCAAAAGAAAGTAGAGAGATAGATTAATTTTATTATAAAAAAAAAATGATTCATATATAAAGAAAATATAGGAGGAGACCACTTAACTTGTTAATATAAGAGATTACAATTTCTCCCAAATTCATGAAAGCTATTCTTGAATGAAAATAAAAATAACATATACCATTAATAGATCTATGATATTTAATTAGGTATTTTTAAGGGGATTAAAATGAATTTGAATGTATTTATGTATTTATATATAATTTATAAAAGTTTATGTTAAAAAATTATATAATATATGTTCCAAGAGGCATGTAGTGTTCTTTTTTCATGTCTAAATTTAAGAATATCTCACTGACAATGGATATTAGTCCAAAAGTATTTTGTGATAAATAAATATATAAAGGATTCATAATAAGAATGTATTATTTGTAGAAAAGTAAAATTACAATTATCTAATTAATATTTTTTTTTTGATAAAAAATTTAATGTAACTAAGTATTTAAAGTAAGTTTGTCTAATAATAATTAAACAAATCCTTCCAAGAAAATAAATTTTATAATGGATTTAACAAATTTTATAAAGTGATTTAATTAATTAATGATATTTTTATTCATGTATTTGTTTAAATAATTACTAGTATTCATTAAATTTTATCATGCAAATTATGTTTTTACTAATTACATTTCTGCACAAAGAATATTTTTTTATTATATATGAAATACAGATGATATTAAAATTTCTTAATTACCATATATACTTGTATATAAGCCAACTTCCAACTTCAAAATTTGAAAATCAATAAAAATGTGAAACCCCTATATAGAGTGGAAGAAAAGTCTGTACCTCTCCAAATAACTTGATAACTATCTTAGGTTTCAAAAATCTGTTAATGTCAACAAATAGAAAGTCATGGATGGGCTATCTGAAGGTGACCTTCAAATGAATACACTTGCAAATCCTATCTTATAAATCATAACAGATAGGAAAAAATTTTCAATTATAAACTTGTTCAGCATTCAATTCTGAATACACTAAAAAGATTTCATCAAAATCAGATGAATAGTTCACCAAAAAATGAAATGAAAACATTTTTACTTAAAAATCATGTCACACGCCTTTCCACATCTGGTTCTGGAAATTTCTGGAGGTTGCCACAACCTATGTTCAATTGGCATAAAAAGCCATATTCATATATGTGCAATTCGATGTACATGTACAGTATAATGGATAAATATACACTAAATGAAATAACTACCATAGTCATATGCTATGATAGTTATTTCTAAATTTTGCTATGGTACTGCTAAAGTGACTGTTGCTGCTGCAGCTTGACTTTATCAGGAAAGACATTCTTCAGCACAAACATCTAGATCTATCATATATCAATTTCTTGAAATGCCCTAGATCAGGTCACCTACAAACAGCAACTGATGAGACCAAAACTATTTTCATTCTTGCATAACAACAGTTAGAGGAGCTTCAAGTCCACATCATTATTGCTTGTGCAGAGATTTCTACTGACACTCTAAAGGCTGTGAAGAACTCTCCAAACATCATGCTCAACTGTACTTGGGTGTTGGTGGAAAACATTTTGAATACATCCTTGATTAGTTTTTGTTTACTGATTTGGAGTGTTATGTTTTGGTGTTGTTTTTGTTATTTATATGTCAGAAATAAATATCAATCCTTTGCATGTAAAAATGTTTTCATTTCACTTTCGGGTGAAATGAAAACATTTCGCTCGAAAGTGAATTTTTTTAGTAGACCAGGATGAAATTTTTTTAGTATGTTCAGAATGGAATGCTGAACAAGTTTGTAATTAAAAATTTTTCCTTATCTGTTATGGTTTATAAGATAGGATTTGAAAATGTGGTCATTTGCATAATCAGCTCATTTGAAGGTCACCATCAGATAGCTCATCCATGACTTCCTATTTGTTGATATTAATAGATTTTTGAAACCTATGATAGTTATCAAGTTATTTGGAGGGGTGCAGATGTTTCTTTGATCCTGTATAAGCAGACTTTTGATTTTAAAACTTTAGAATAATATGATATTAATTGATATAAATTGATAATTTCTTTTATAATTAAAAAAATTTCAAGCCTGTTCACTATTGGAATAAATAAGGCCACTTAGACAAACTTAAATCATTAAAACATTATGATGCAGAGAAATGCAAAGAAAAGAATGGACAGAGAACAGAAAGCAATCATGTTGTGCCACATCCAGTCTTGTTTCTCTAAAATACAATTTTATTGAAAGGTAAATTATTTGAAGTATCACTGTCTTCTAATGAATAAACAACAATTCAATAATTACAATATATAAAAAAGGCTATTTTTCATTACAAATAGTCCAGATTTTAAAATATTTTTTTTTATTAGTATTTTAAATATATTATTTTGTAATTCACTTTTATGCTGTTAAAGATACATTCTGACTGTTGAATTTTCTGTTTTTTCCCATTCAGCAGAATGAGAGAATGCTGAATGGATGAGTGATTTTAATGCAAAAATTGCAATAAATAAAAATCATATTGACACAATGAAAAATTGCAAGCAGCACAAAAGACGGTACATTAATGGAATTGGATTTAAAAAGAAACTTATTCATTATGAATTTATTTTCCAAAAAGAAAATACTGCAAATAGATTTGGAGGAATTTATACATACAGAAAATGGAATATCTTTCTTATTAACAAAAAACCTACACAGTTAATGATGTAACAATTTTACAAAAATTTTCATTTTAGTTTTATATACAGGTGATAACCCTAAATTAATGAGATCTAAAGTATTCATGAATAAACAAATGGAAAATAACATTTATAACATTAAAATCATATAAAGCAAACATTCAAAAGATAAAATTTGAAAAAACAAGATCAAATTTTATTCAAAAGAATTTATTAAAAGTAATAATACTAGTTAAAACATTTGCAAGTATTTAAAATGTATTTAAATACTTTAAAAAAACTTTAAATTATATAATTTTTTCACTAAATATCAATTTTTAAAAAGTGTATATACATAATTTTGAAAGACAAAAAAATAAATCATAAATTATACATCAATAAGACTTCCTTAAACTTTCTGTAAAATATGCAAGCAAATTTCATTTTTTCCTGAAAATCATATAAAAAGTGTTATTCTAGAAATAATTATTGTCAATAGCATGTATTCTTTAAGACAATTAATAATAAAGAATATTAACATAACTCCTTCATATAACATTTATTGATTTTGAGGAAAATTTTGATACTATTTATACTTCTATTATTTTAATGAAATATTAAAAATTGGAGAAACTTACATGACTTTTGTCCAGCAGTAGACTGAATACAGTTAAATAAGAAAAAATTAATAAATGAACATAATGGAATAAATTTAGAATGATGTACTAATGTGATGTAAACGTTGTAATAAACAAGTTTTATATAATCTTAATACATAATATTCATTCCAGATCATTATTTAAAAAATAAAATAATAATGTGCTGGAATAGATATTATGTATGTAAGTAAATAAAGCAAATGATTGCAATAGGTCCCATGGAACTAGAAATCATGTAAATAGTTATGTGGTTTTGAGTTCTATGGCTTCAATGATATGAAGATGAGTAAGTCTTTTTATTTGTTCTGGATTTTTATAAAATGTGAGTAAAAAGTTCATTAAACAATACTTTTTACAAAAATATCACTTATGGCCTTAAATTTTTAACATATCTATGTTATATAGTATGCTCATTA
>WUQG02419423.1:0-15342 GCA_011317285.2 Androctonus mauritanicus | reverse complement strand
CTGTAGAATGAATTACAAAAGTAAAACCAAAACTGAAACTTCTGAAGTGGATGAGTCCAAACATGAAAGGGAGAGTCTGAGTTGGTAGAAAGCTCATGGGATAAGTTTTGGTTTTATTTTTGTATTCTACTTTCTATTTCGTAAGATAATGTAGTGTACAGTATAACAAATTGTTCCTTTCTTGCAAAAATTTTTTGCAAAGATTTCTTGGATTTTATGTAAAGTGCGACAAAACAACTCTGGGGAATAAAAATGATAAGATACGAATGTGAAAACATAATGGAAAATGTGCAAGTGGGATGATTTTACATGCAAAATCGAAAGAGTGTACAAAGCACAACCTACAAGTGCAAAACATAAACAGGGTTCTACTGTATTAAAATTTATATTTTTAGATTTTCATGAAAATTTATATAACAACTGGGCTGAACACAGTTATAATCTTTGGTAATTTCAGGCAATTACTTGCCATGAAAAGATGAATTTTGAAATTTTATGAAAATTCTAAAATATAAAAAAAAAAAATGATTTAAATATTTAGTCGTATTTATCTAAAATTAACTAAATTTCAGTTAACAATTAACAAATGATTTCTGTTTCTCTAAATATCAGATCTTTCTTTTCTGATGATTTAAATATGAAATTAGATGCAATGTAAGAATTAGTTTTTAAATTTATAAATTCTCCTTAATTAAAAAAATAGTAATTCACATCAAACATCTTACTCTCTAAAACAGTAGTTTTTAACCAGTGTTTCACAAACTCATCACAGGTGTTCTGCAAAATTACAAAATTAGATAGTTCTCAGTTTAGAGATCTGCTTAACAAATTCCCAAGTTTGCAAGATTTTTCAAGTATGAAGTACCATATAAGCATCAAACCACATACATAGCTGTAATACAGTACAACTGGACTTATTTTTTTTAGATTTTGTAGCAGAAACACTTATCTGCTACAAAATCTAAAAAATCAAAATGCCAATATAAGAAGTAGAATTAGCATACTTCTAGCTGCCATAGCTTTATCAACACATTATGTAAATAAATTTCATTCCCAGACTGTGCCTAAGACAGCATTTAATCTGTATAAAGGTTCATCTATTTATCTGTCAATAATATGATAATCTGATGATAATATCTATCTGTTTAAGAAAAATTCTTTAACATTAATGACAAATAATTTTATTATTGCTGCAACTTGCTTGATTTTGAAAGCAATGTTTTCATTTCTTTAGATAAATAAATCATTATAACATCAAACTATTGATTTTGTTGATCTTCATTTAATTTTCCTGTGTTAAGAATAGAACACCTGTTTTTAATATTCTGTCTATAAGAAATTGAATCTCGATTTAAGAGTTTTTACTTTATAAGCTCATTTCAGGAATGAATTAACTCAAAGTTTGAAAATTACCTATATATAAGTATATTTAAACCTATAATTTTTAATAAAAGATATATAAAATTATAATCTAGATAAAATATAAAAAAATAGAATGTAAAATTATAAAAGAGTGATTTTTAGAGTGAATAGTAAATTAATGATTTATTATTAGTAGAGTGTAAAATTATAAGCTAGATAAAAAAAATTTATATATGTAAAAAATGCATGAAGTTATCTTTTATTGTTTAAACTAATAAGAAAGATGACTTCATGCATATTTTTGTTTTTAGTTTAAAGACTACATCACCTTATATAAATGTTTAATGATTTTGGTGTTCCATAAAAATTTTTAATTATAAAAAAGTATTCTGCAACTCTAAAAAGATTAAGAACCACATTTTGTCTTAAAATAATCATAAAAATTAAAACAGATTAAATAAATTATATATATATCTCAAAATTTAAAACTTACACCACTGAATGGCTTTACTTTCTTTTTTTGAAATAATATAAACAGGTTTTCCAGCTTTAAATGTGATTTCAAATTTATCTTCACTATCATCTATATCTGATACCCATGAATAACTTTGATGTGGTACTAATTTTTTATAATTTTCTATACTTTCTATTATAGGCTGATCCAAATATGTATATCTTTCTTTAAAATTATCTTGTACAACACACAACAATCCATTTCTCTCAATTAATTTTTCACTTTTAATATTGTCGATATAAACAATTTCTTTAGAAACACAGTATTTTTCATTTATTTCACTCTGTTCTGGTGATATGCAATTAATAAATGAATTTTTATCTACTTCACTACAATCTTCATCACAGCAGCAATTAATATCACAACTGAAAGCAGTAAGATCACAGTTACAAGAAGGCAACGATTTCTTTGGAATTTCATCAATTTTTGAAATTATTGTGCTGCTTTCAAAATTAAAGCCAGTTGCATTTTCTTCAAAAGTAAAATTAGAAAGAAAACTCTCGTTTAATTGTGGACTTCTGTTATATGAAACTGTGAAATTTTCATCATCAAGTGTAACATTAGGAATAATTGTTGCATTGTTAAAAAACCCATTTAATGTTACATTTTCATTAAATATTTCTGTGACATTCATCTCCAATGAATCTGTTATGTTATATTCAGATATACTGTCATTTGATAAATTATATCCTTTAATTAGAAAAATCCACCACAAAATTAAGGAGAAAAACGACGAGTATAGATAATAAATATGGCACATACGAGACATATTTAACTTTTAAACTTATTTTTAAATATTAAATTTCAACTCCGTATTTTGTAAAATTTCTTAATAAGATGTTTATCTCCAAATGTACTTTTCCCATAGCTACAGTTTGCAAATGGTAACGATCTAGTCCATTATAAATGATATCAGACTGTTTTAATTCTAAACTTCCACCAAGGAAAAAATGGTTTATTTCTTCATGAATAGAACCAGTGGGACGCCATGTAACACATTCTAACTTATGATATCCAGGTGAAGTTGGTACATGACAGAATCCATAACCCCACAGTTCATGACGACCATAATTATCCTGATGCCAAACTTGAAAATGAAATTTTGGCCAGCCTGCAAATAATTTTAAATTTAAGATCAAAAAATAATAATTCTATTAATATACTATAATGAATAATTAATCCAAAACAAAAATTAAAAACACAGTATAATGATTTTTTTAAAATAAAATTATGAAATTGGAAATCTTGAATTCAAAAATATACATTTAGGTCTCAGACTTACATAGTTTTGATTTATGCAATTTCAGATATATATAAATATGTAAATTGTTTTTCTTGAATTTCCATAAAACATGAATGAAAAATTCATTAAACAATTTACTTTTTTGTAAAAATATTGCTTTAAATTTTTTTTTCTATGCTTAAAGTATGCTCATAAATTCATTTTGCCATTCCATTTGTTAATGTACTTATTATATATATTAAATTTAAGCATTCTTGGACTTGTAGTGTTTGATTTATACAAAAATTTTTTGGACAAATTAACTACATAAGTTTGGGACCTATTATATAATAATATGAATAAAAAAATTTTATACAACAAATAATTAGATGGAATATTATGTGACTGACGCACAAGCAAATAAGCATACTACTGTCATACTGATAAAAAATATCACATTTTTTTAAATTAAGAAAAAGAAAACAAAAAAAGGAACACAAATTTTTCCAACATTCTTCAAGCAATATCCATTCAAAATTTATCTACACCTAAAAATTTTAAATCCGTTATTATGATAATAAAATTAAACATTGTGTATGACAGTCTATCTGTATGATATATTAAGAGCAGTTTACTACATATAATTTTCTTTACAGTAGTATCATAAGTGTCATTGCAATGTTATTACATAAAATTACAGTACTGCACTATAAATTAAATTATAATAATTTTTAAGTATTTTGGTTTTCATAATTTTATATGAAATCAAATTTATGTGAATTCAGGAAGTACTTATAATGAAAAAATCATTTAAAAATAAATAAATATATATATATTTAATACCTAGATATAAATATTTATATAAAGGTATCTGCAACTCTGATTTATAGAAGTTGGATATAGGTAACTTTAAATAAAATAAATTTTCCAAAAAAAATTTTTTTGAGACAGAGCATAAATATTGTATTTATAAGTTACAATCTGAACACACTGATTTACAACATTTAAAAATTTATATTACTTGATTTATTTTTTTCCTTGTATTGTTGATCTTGAGCATCACATTAATGATACAATATCTCAATATCTTTTCGTGCAGCATTGTTTCCCTTTCAGTCAGAAACATTACAGTACCATAACATCGTACGAGTGCAATCATCATAGTTTGCCTAGTCTCAGTAATGTTTGATTCAGAATTTTTACTAAACTTAACTCAAATTCCGCATAAGTCAGAAAATTATGTGGAAAAAAAAACAAAAACAAAAAACTTTGTTACAATTAGTTGTGCAAATCTGGGAATATATACAATTTGATATATACAATTTGATAATTTGATTAGGTTGCCTGGGAATATATACAATTTCATAATACATCTATAAAATTTCTTCATTTTGCATTCTTATATAAGATGCAGTGTGTTTATTTTATTAAAAATCAGATGGTAGTACCCCCCTTACTACCTGACTTCATTCAACAGACTGGCCACAGCATTGTAACCAAATTTTAGAAATAGTTCATAGATACACTGCAAGATCACAAAACAGTTCTGATAACATGTATTGATTTTTATAAATATATCATAAAATAAGTTAGTAAATTTAGCGAGCGATAACTATATTTAGCTTACTTTCATATTATTTTACCAACCTTGAAGTCCTCTAGTAGCAAAATGTATATCTATAGGATGACACCAATAAGCAATATCTTCGTTTTGAGGATTATCAATTTGTGTTTGTCCTTCTGTTAATCCTTCTAAAACTTTCCATCCTCCATCTGAAATCAAACTCTCTTAAAATTTATCTATAAATAAAAGTAAAGTTTGCAAAAAAAAATTCAAGTTTATGTATACAGTAGGTTCCAGACTTATGCAGTTAATTTATCCAAAAGATTTCCATGTGAATTGAAAACTACATAAGTTCAATAATGCTTAAATTTGCTATATATGAATGGATGCATCAGTAAACAAAAAAGAAAATGAAATTTATACGCATACTTTAAAAGCATATATAAGAATTTGAAAGCTATAAGTGATATTTTTACAAAAAACTAAAATATCTAATGTATTTTTCACATTCATGTTTTATGGAAATTCAACAAATATGAAAAGATTTATGTATCAACATATCTTTGAAAATGTGTAAGTTGAAATCACATAAGTAAGGGACCTACTGTATATAAGAGCATGCTCTCGAATGATTAACAATCAATGATATTTAACTTTATTGCATTAAATTTGTTTTTTCTATGATAAATATTAAAAATTAGATTATAATTTCTTAACTAATTTTTCCTAAAATAAAAATTATGCCACCACCCAGAATCAAACTGGGAACTTTGGGTTAGCAATCCAACATCTTAGACTATCATAGCATTGGACAGATTTCCATTTCAAGAAACTTAAGTTTCTAAATTTAATCATTACATATCGGATTAGGTTGCCTGGTAGTATGGCTATATAAGTAGCCCATCCCAAGTGGACTACCTATGTAGCCACAAGCTCTCTTGTGAATCTGGGTAGACAGATTTGACTTAAATCAGATAATATACTCTAATTGGAACTAACTAGGGAAATATTTTATATTTGACTATAAAATTTCATTTATAAACATTCCTCTAATTAGTTTCAATTAGAATACATCTTTGTATATTTGTATTAATATATATAGAATTTAAGCATTGTTAGGAATTGTGATTTTTAGTTTATGAAAATTTCTGGAATGAATCAATCAGATGCAAAGGAGAATTTATAAACTGTATATATAATAATGAAAGAAAAAAAAGCCTATATAAATAGAATTTTCATATAAAAATAATTTTTAACTTGTAATGAGATTTGGTTCAAACTTAGAGATTATATTAAAAATGGTCAGAAATTGGAAATGTTTTAAATTTATAATTTTTCATTATCAATATTTATTATGACATTATATATTACTATAATAATCTTAAACACAAAACTATTGGAATCAGACATAAAAGGATATCTGGTATCTATTAGTATGTGAATTGCACTGATCAATCAGAATTTATTGATTCATCGTTGTCATAAATACAAGTGGTCATTAAATCATAGCAATGCAAGTAAAAGACTATCTGTAAATGCAAAATATTTTAATGATCTCAATGATCTAAAAATTATTAGTTATAATTTGCTAGAAAATTAGTCAAAATTGCCAAAAATAACTTTTACCATCTGTTTTTTGAAACACTAACTTGAAACCACTAATATATTCAGTAGCATAGCTACAATGATATAAGTGGTGCCACTGCACCAAGGCCAAATTGGAAAGGGCCCAGATCTGACAAGGATGCAAAAGCAACAGTTAACAAAGTTTAGTAGATACAAGTTTGTCTCAATCTATTGTTTAAAACTTGACTGGATGCTTATTTGCCAGATTGCAGGTAGCATTCTTCTGACATTCTATAATGCAATATTTTGAATAAGTTAATGATTAAATACATCTAGAATTATTTTGAAGGAGCTGAAGTTAACTATTTTAATGACAAATATATGTTTTATAAAATATCTGATTATAAATATATACTGCATTTAATATTTAGTAAATAAATATTATTCAGGATTGTCTGGCATCCAGATGTTGCCGAACGATTTTATGACTGTTTATTATTGCCAGCAACTAAGGGAAAGACCTATCTCCAGACTCTTCTGGTGACATTCCAGGTCCTGGTCACATGTTATCTATGCATTACTTTAAAATAGTTATCCATTGTTGCATATCAAATTACTTTTACACCTCTAAAAAGCATAAAAAATACGTTTTATCAAAAAATCCAAAAGTAAGCATTTTCCATTTAATAATTAATGTATCAACTTTATTACATCTATGTTATATTATTTGTATTGTAGCTTTTTTTTTGTCATGGATGAAAACATTAATAGGGATGATCTTTCACAAAAAGCATAGATAAAATTAGAAAAAACTATTGTGTACATGATATATATTATTTATTACTTTACAAATGGATAAAAAAATTACCCATGGATAAAACAAAATTTAAGTGATGGTGCAAAAAAGGAAAACCATAAAATTAATATAAAAGAAATTATTGATTATTTTCCAGAAGCAAAAGAGAGAAAAAAATTATTTTAGATAAGTTATTAATAAAAATGGAATTTTTATTCTTAGATTCATCAGTGCAGGTATTATTGTTTTAATTGTATACGGAATAAAATTTTCCCAGGGATTCATTTTATATCCTGCACCAGGGCCCAAACAATTCTAGTTACACTGCTGAATATATTTATACATAATCTTTAAAATATTTTAAGATAATTTAAAAATTCAATCTTATGATAAGTCAGACTAATTTATAAACATAAAATCATAGAGCTATTAGTATTTTGTCCAATGTTATTTTATTACTAAACTGATAATTTTTTTTAATTTAATAAAATAATGTACATACTCAGAAATTTTTACTCTGAAAAATGAAGAAAGTGAAAAGAATATAGAAAAACATGAGGAAAAAAAAAAAGGATCTTGCCAGAAGAATATGGCAGACCATTAATGGAAAAAAAAGAGCAATCTTTAGTTGCCTCTTACAACATGCAGATGATACATTGGATGAATTCCATCCTCCACCCAAAAGGGATGATGAATACTTTCTAGGTCAGTGATGGTATGTTCCCTGACAATAACAACACACAGTATGAAACAGTCTTTATATGAGTACTGTTGCAATTTTTCAGCACTTTTTATAAATCCATGTTATATGTGAATCTACTGTAATTTGTAAGCCAAAAATATGGCAGTAGTTCATGCATTTAATAATACATTATTTCCAAACTTTAGAATTTTGTATTAGCAAACAATCATTTCATTACAAATATGTACTGCACAGTAATTCTTGAGCCAAATGAATAAAAAGAAATATTACTTTTTATTTGCGAAATTTGGAGTAAATACTTCTTTCAGTACGAATAACAATTAACCCAAAAACCTTTTAAAGTTTGAGTAAATGCTATAATAATCATGATAATCAAAATAAGCATTAGAATAATTAAAAATTTAAATTTCTGTAGTTGCACATTCTCAGTAAATGGTAATATAAATACAAGCATTCCTTGAGCTAAAAACATTTATACTTATGAACATGAAATTTCAAAAACATTTCAATAATTTTAAACAATATGACAAATGATTGCTTTAGCAATCATTTCCAATATTGTGTAAAATTATACAATTAGTTAATATATTACAGCAGTATTTCAAGAGGATGGTGATTATACAAAAAATCTTCACTTTTATCATTGCAATTTTTTGTTCAAATCTGAATAAGAAACTTCTAATTGATCCAGTTGTGAAATATATTAAAAAGCGTGTATAAAGTTATTTCAATATTTTTAGGGGACAAATAAGAGCAGTATCTGAGTTACATCTTAACCCGAGTTGTAAATAAAATTTGTATACAAATTATATTCGTAACTTGAGAAATGCCTATATATTATCAATACATTCAAAAGTAAAAGTAAACAATAAGCCAAATAAGTAATATAAAAATGCTTCATCTTATTTATTTGATTTATTGTTTACTTTTATTCAATACTTACAGTAAGAAGTATTGCATTATACATTCAAAAGTATCATACTTTAGTCAACATCAAATACATCAGTAATTGGGTATTTTTATTTAAATCATCATTTTTGACAGTTTAAAATAGTCAAAGACAGATAAGTATATCCTTTTATGTTTCTTTCATCTTGGAAGTAGTGTGGCAAATTTCTCTATGTTTATTACTTACACAGCTCAGATTATTTGGAAAAAATCAAGATGAAAATTTAGAAATCTAAAAATGCAATGTTACAACCAAAAATCTCATCACCAGTAATATATCCCCATCAATAGTGCCATAAATTTCTTTTTAATTTTATAATTCCTAAAAATTTCTGCACTCAATTTAAATCTGATTCAAGCAGTATGTTCCTTCTAATTTAGATTCTGTTCAAATCAGAATTTAGTAATTGATTTGAAGACTGATAAAAAAGCCTGACACCCTTTTATTTTAGCATAAAACATTTTAGGGATGTATTTTGTAAATTCTGAATCACAGTTTCAATATTGCTTTTACAAGATTTCATAAAATCTTGTGAAATCAATATTGAAATTCCAAATATATGCACTGATAGAAAAAAATTTATCATCATCTATTAGATGGATTATAATATACACTTGCAGTTTATTAGTTCCAAGTGTTTGATAGTACCACAATTATTCTTTGAACATGATTTGTTTTCCATTTACTTTTATTGACCTCAGCCCTCATATTTTTTTTTTTAATATGAGTGTTACAGATAGTAAGAACTGATCACACATACATAATACAAATAAGACTATGCTTATGCAGTAAACATAAGCATAGTCTTATTTGTATTATGTAGTCTTAGTCAAACATATCTAATATGAACAGTCAGTTGATATTTATTATTATGTAATATTGATTAAAAATGAATTAAGAGCTTTGAAAATCTCATCAACTATGACGTTTGGTTTGTAATTAGATTTTTAAATGCAACTGAAATTCACTGATAATTTTGTGAGACTTATAGACAGAAAAGATAGATGAAAAGAAAAGGATGCAGACTATTCACTGAAGGAAAAATAAAATGTAATGAATAGCACAGTTCTGATAGTGAGTATTGATTTTGTTAAAAATATAAAAAAAATTTGCAGAACTAGGAGTTCACAATTTCTGAATAAATATTCATTTCTCTCAGTTTGCAAATCTTACTTTATGAAATCATTACTGAAAAGTTACAATATCACAAAGTGCATGCAATATAGATTCCAAAAGATGCTTAATAGCATTCACAAAATTGAATGGCTTAGAATGACTTTCTTGAAAAAATACAAAAATGAAGATGATACGTTTTTGAACCATATTATCATCAGTGATTTTATCAATTTCTCTTTGTGACAATTAAAAATAAATAAATAAAAATAAAATCAAAGAAATTTTTAGCATCAGCAATTTTAGATATATGTAGGTAGGTATGCGGTTTTATGGCGCAAGGGCCTCACAGACCAAGCTGCATTTATAAAAAATTGCATTTATAAAAAATATGGAATTGATTAAAAAAAGATTAGTTCAAATTTCTGGGATTATATATTATATTCCAAATTTTTTGTAGTTCAAGCTGCTTATGGTTGTATTCATCTGAAATTACTGAGATTCTATTGTGTATGTGTGTATATGTATGTGTGTGTGTGTATATATATATATATACTGTATGAATAATTATTGAATAAACAGAATTTCTAAAATTTTTAGCAAGTCATGCAGCTAGGATGCACTAATATAACTCCATTTATTCATATGCTCCAAATATGATTTTTTTTTTAATTATAATAATCTTCAAAAATGTATTCCTATATTTTACAACAATTGGATACATTTCTAAATCTTTCTGAGAAACTATTGTTTCTAAGAATTTTCACACACAAATTTATTTTTATAAATTTATAAGTTTGATTATTAAAACTTGGCTGTAATTTTAAATTGGTAAATATATCTAAGCTATATAACTAGGTATAGTTTTCATTAAATAAATAAGACATTACTATATAATATGTTACTTACTATAATGAATCCCCCATTTGCAGAATAATCTATTATCAGGAAATCCACTAGCTCCAATTAACTGTCCAATAACATGCACTTCAGCCATTGAGACCTTTTCCTCTCTTTTCCATCAATATAGAAAATCTATACAAGATATTTCACATAAAATTAGATGGAATAAATGTTTGTATTTAACAATAACAATAAATTTTTGCAATTAATATTTTATTAAAGAAAACAATTATATATATTGTAAAAAACACTAAATGTATAAAATTTTGCACCAGTAAATAATCTAAATTGAAAACAGAGTAAAATAGAAAGTATTTAAAATTACCATCATTATAGTATCATACTATTTTGATATTAAAAATTGAAGTATATTCTGATGATGAGATAAACAATTATACAAATTCTCTAATTTTGTTTTATTCCAACGTGAAACAAATGCAAAAATATATGAAATGTTTAAATTTTAAAGCATACAGATATTTATAGCAGTATTGATAAAAAGCAAAGCCAAATATCATTATAGATTCATAGATATAGATAGATTCATTATAGAATTTTTGTGTCATACATCAAAAGTCATATCTGAAGCATTCTTCCATATTCACATTATTGAAATGAATATGAAAGAATGTCTTAAATATGGTGGAAACACCATCTACTATTCTCCACAAAATGAATTAAAGTAAGAGAACTTTTACTTGATAAAGTTCATGTTATGAATAGAATTGCAAATTCTTTGAATAGAAAGATTTTTATAATTATGCTAGCAAGTTAATGTGAATGGATATCCCAAAGTTTAAATCTTGACAAAATCAAATACTGATTTTTTTTAACAGCAAATAATAGATCAATTTATAGATAAAGATATGGGACGTTAATAATCACATGGAAAATGAAACTCAATGAAATAATCAAAATTGCTGCAATGATAGTGGCAGATAGCCTTCCGCTATAACTGGAAATGGATTTATTATTATTTTGCAAAAACTCAAACTTTGATACCAAGTTTGTATTTATCAGAAATTATTTCTAACATTTAACATATGGATATACCAAGGAACTTGAAAAATAAACTGGAATGAGTGCTTAATGTTAGAAAAGTGAGGTCCATTTGGGTAGACTATTGGTAGGCTACTTTTGTAAACCTACATTCAACGCTATAGTAAATTGACTATTTCAGTGGCTAGACAAGCCCATTTATTTTAATAAATGTGATTAATAGATCCTAGTAGTTAATAAAAAGGAATGTAGTATTCTAATACACCCATTTAACCCATTTTTTTATTATAATTTTTTATAAATATGTGTTTTCAACATTTTCAAATGAATTGCTTAAAATACTCCAATTTTCACATTTTCCTAATTGTTTAACGTTCTGAGGAAGGAGAAAAATAAACTTAAACGCCATTGAAGGTGCAATATAAAAAAAAAAATAATAATAATAATAATCATTGCATGTATTTTATGCTAAAAAACATTAAGTTATAAAAAAAAATAACAAACAAATGGAGTAAATAAAGTTTTATTTTTTTGACAAAGATTATAATCAAATAATAAACAAGAGCATAATTACACTATTAATACCAAATCAACTCAGTGGACATGCTTCCTACAATGTAGCTGCTGGCAAACTGGTTTTGGCTGGATCACCTTGCTTTGGCTGCTGACTGCTAATTGGAGCACTCATTCCAGCTATATTTCAAGTTCTGTGAGATATACTCTGAAACTAAAGAATTTTTTCATGTTTAGCAGATTGATTCACTGCTGAATTAAAAGTGTGTATATAGTATTAAATGTTAGAACACACTACATAGCAGGTACACTTTGTATTACAAACTTAATTTGTATATAAATTTTAACTCTGAACTCATTGCTATGCACTGGTTTCAGTCACATAACTCAAACCATTGTTATATGATTGATACCAGTGCATATATTTATTTTGTAATATATAATTAATAATTGGTCCAATTAAAAGTTTCTTATTTCAGAAATTTGAAAATGAAATAACATGTTTGTAATTCGAAGAGTACCTATATTGTCTCAGAATTTGTATAATGTTGCTATCTAGCATTAAGTGAAATATTATAGCTCTGGAATTTAAATCATAAAAACAATATGACCATTATCAAATGAATAAAAAAAATTAATTTCGAATCAAAATGTCCAATTTTTTTTATTTTTAGCATTTTATTGCATTTATTAATTTCACAAAAATTGAAAAAATTTCACTTTTTTTTTTTTTTTTGAAGATTTAGTTTTTGAAGAATGATTGTCAAAAAATTCAAAAATCATAAATACTGATATCTTTAAATAACTATCTCAAAATTATTCAATATAGAACTGCACTGTGCTTCTTTGCAGCTTTTATTTATGATTTTTTTTTATTTAATATAAATTATTATTCTGAATTTTTTTATTTTTCGAATAATCAAAATACACTTTTTTTTATTTTTTTTCTCAGCATTATCAAAATTTCATGTGGGATTGGTATGGGTTTGTACAGAAAAAATTTCTAATTGCCAACAAAAGTTTAGATAACTGATAATATATTTTGCATAGTCAAGAAAACTGGATTCACAGACAGAAAACAGAATTGAGCTATCAATGAAAGTACAGTATTTAAAATTTGTTGTTATTCAAATTCTATAACAAAATCTAAATGTCATTTTTTAAAATATAAAACATTGTCACAGGTTGATGATAATAATTGTAAAAAAAAAAATGATGTTATCTTTATTCTATGAAAAACTGATAAAAATTAGACTTCCATCAACAATATACAATATTTGGTATCATTTAATAGGTCTTGTGATATTGGCTAAGCTTTTTCCAAAGAAAAATATTTCTGAGCAATTTATAGTTTTGCAGGTTGGCAGAGAGTTAAAAATTTATCCATTAGAATGACTTAATAGAAATTAAAACAACATAACATTAGTTAAAAATAGTTTATCCATGCTTAGAAACAAAATTACTGACCTGCACTACCATGATATTCTAATTTCTACTTTACCATTAACTATCTATTCGCGTTCCTAGCACGCGTTATCTCATCGATTTGAATCTTTGTTTTGAATTTTATTGAAAAAATTGCCGCTAGATGGCAGGTTGAAATTCAAAAGCAATTTTTAATGCAAATACTATACTATAATTACAGTATATTGTATGCAAAATAGTAATTATTTTAAATTTATAAGTAGGATATAACTATAATTGGCAATCATATGAATTCATTAAGTTCTGTTGCTCCATCGTTTAAATCAAATTTTTGTTTCTGATCGTATTTCCTTTCAACTAGTTTCTAAAGATCATTCGTCATCGGAGGAAAAAAGCTCTCAAGCTATATCCTCCATATTAGCGAAGAAGAAGAAGAAGAAGATCGTATTTCATTCTTTGTCAACAGATGATGTAACTTTCTTTTATATTGAATTCTGTGTTTCTTGGTTCTATATAGCGACGTGAAGGAGATCTTACCATAGGCTGCCTATTCCTATTTTTTGAGAGGTCAGCCGGATTGTAAAGGAACGGCTTCATAAATAAATTTTTCATAACACAAGTGCCATGCTCCTACAGGTGATTTACATCAGCCGATTCTGAAAAACAGAGAAGAATTGATCACATAATTCTAAAATGGTAAAAACCCATTACTTAACATTAACATGACTGGCAGCTGTAAGCGCAGTTTCGCGAAAAGTATACAAGAGCAGTGAAGATATCAGATCCGTCTCCATAAATTTAATAACCTTCACGAATCTATATGTGTAAGCATATTATTACGTGATTAACTTAAATTAATTCCTTTTTCAAATTATGTTCACGGTAAGTTGAAATAAATTCAAGTATTTTTAATTTACTAGAGTACTTTATAAACTGTGAAATCATAAAGTTAATTTATGAAGCGATACTTGGTTTAAATTTCATTAATATTCCGTTTTCTTATCGTTCATTAAAATATTATATCATAATATGATAATCTCATTATATTTAAGTTTTGCTAATTTTTCTTAACGAGTTTTTCATTAAATGTAAACTTCTTTCAGCGATAATTTTGAATGTTCAAACAAATTATATTCAGAAAAATAATGCTCAATTATATTTAAAACAATGATAGTTAATTGTGGTAACATTCCTTTCGAAATCGTATAAATTTCAGACATATACGTACTACGTAACCAGTTTTTTCATTACGACTCTCTCACGATCTTTTTATTTTATTTTTTATTTTCTTTATAATAAGTTTTAAACTTCTTCCAAGACCTTTCCTTACTAGATTCAGAATCTAATAAGGACAAATGGGGATGAACAAATTTTCTACGGAATATGGCACACGATCAATTATATTTTCTCCACATTGTTAGATCGGTTTGGATTGTCCAACAATGTGGAGAAAATATAAATGTTACATCTATTGGATAAGGTAAGACAGAGTCCAAAAATAATCCAATATATTCATTTAGTGTTAAATGAATGAACAGTTTAGTCTTAGAAGAGGCGTTACTTTCGGCTCTCAGGCCGGGGTTAGTGTTAGACGAGTCGTATGTGTTAGGTTATCTCGCCAGGGGTTAGGGTTAGACGATTCATTTCGGTTTGGCTCTCTAGCCAGGGTTAGTGTTAGACGAGTCGTTTGTTTTCGGCCCTCTGGCCGGGGAT
>WUQG02419412.1:0-15342 GCA_011317285.2 Androctonus mauritanicus | reverse complement strand
TATGGTCGGTTGTATAAATGAAGACTAATTTAAACCGGGACTAAGTAAGAAACTTGCTTTAGCCTTGGTCTGCTTGCGCCGAGTCTGAATTTGTCTTGTTTAAACTAACAATGTAAGATTAAGTATTGGTCACTAGCCTTCAGGATCTTGATTATGTTGAAAATTGACCATTCTGAAAACATTTATATTTACCATAAACTTACAAATTTTCTATTGCTAAACTTATACTTACAAGTTAGTTTGTATTGGTCTAAGCCTTAGATCAATACTTAATCTTAGTTTGTATTGGTTCCTTCATCATTATATATATATATATATATATAAACAATAGTATAAAATAATATGTGTAATATTTATTTTAAACTTGCATTAGTTAAATGTGGCAGAAATATTTATAGAGACGAAAATCAAATATAAAATTCTGTTTTCTATTGAATAAAATACTTTAAATGTTTAATGAAGCAATAAATTTAGCAATAGAAAATTTGTAAGTTTATAGTAAGTATAAATGTTTTCAAAGTGGTCAATTTTCAACATAAGATCCTGAAGGCTAGTGACTTCTTTTACAGAAGCTAGCAGTTTTGAAGGTAGCTAAATAGCTCCAATTAATAGTTGATATAATTGATAATGATGATATTTTAATTTTACATATTTCACACGGTATATTTATACAATATTTAAAGATCTTTTGAAAATGAAAAGTGTTCTTGTTCCAAAGCAGTTAAACAGTTGAACGGTATCAGCTTAGATATCTATACTAATAATTTTCGGTACTATATTTAAAATAAATTTCTAACTTTTTAAAAATAATTGTGACTAAAAAAAGGAAACTTGGCGTTTTCCTTCACCATTTGCTTTTATTAAACTGTAATCATCAAAATGGCATTTCAAAAAATTCAACAAGGAAAACAAAACTCATCGGATCTATTACTCAAAAGAAAAGGAAATTCTAGAACTTTTTTGACACTATACGTCGTTACTTTTGCGAATTTATCCCAGAAAACAAAACTTGTTGATCGAAATTAGTTAATGAAATTAAATTTATTAAAAAAACTAACTTTTTCTATATAAATTCTCAAAATATCGGGCATTTAGAAACAAAGTAACTCGAAAATATATCATAACAACACGCAGATCAAAGAATATCTAGCCAAGCATTCTGCGACGATTTTTAAAACTTTCAAAGTATTCATCAGATCTCATTCCGTGCAATTTTTATTTTTATTTTTTTAATAGATTAAAAATTTATTAAAGGGAAAAAAATTCAAGATACAAACGAAATGATTTCCGTTGAAACGCAGTCAACTACCTCAATGAAAAAAGAGAAAGTTTTAGAAGTTTTTCATCAATTAGCGGTTCAGTGGGAAAAATATAGAGAAAGTTTAGATTAAATTGAATGTTTCTGTTAATTAGTTTCATTAAATATTAATCTACTTATTAGAAGTTAGAACATCTCATTCTAAAATAGACTAATTTTAAATCTATCTTTCTATAAATTTATTCAATATATATATATATAATAATATATTACCGTATTTACTCAGGTAATTTTTTTATTAAGCGTGAGAAATCTAAAAAAATTCATATGATTTTCCTGTCTTGATTCTGGTAGCAAAAAAATATTAAAAAAAAAAGTTTCTTCCTTCTAGTCTCTCTAAACAAGTATTATTCAAATACAGTAGCGAGTTACTGCAAAAATCTAAACTTGGAAACCGAAATCATCATTCCTTAGTCATTTACTTTGATAATATATTTAAAGTATAAATTTTTAAATTATATGAATATAATTAATCTAACATATAGTTAGGCCAAAATATTTTTGGAATGGATCGATCTTCCTAACTGCAGTATTAAATAAAATTTCATAAAAATTGGTCTCTAAAATAGTTATAAAATATAAAATTTTGGAACCTTATTATAATTGGATGATTCCATGCGTCAAAATATTTTATTTCAAATATTTTATAATCAAAAATTTTGAATAATATAACTTTTTTTAATGAATTTTCTATTGAATTCTGTTTTTTTTTTTTTTTTCTAGAAATACAAAAAACTAGATAAACAGAACAATTAAGAATGAATAAATAAATAAATATATATGTATATACCTGGATATAAAAAACCTGGATCATACCTGGATATAATATATCTGGACACATATATCTGGATCACAAAAAACGAACTTATGATAGCATTCAAATAGTATATATATATATACTGTTTGTATGCTACCATAAGTTCGTTTTTTATGATCCAGGTATATTTTTTTTATAGATTTAAATACATAAATTAAATGGCAGGTATTTAAGTTTTCATCATAAAAACAGATTCCAGAGAGACGCAATTATTATTTTTATAATTCTTATTAAAATTTATTTATTCGATATAACGTTTATAAATGTTTTCTATACGTTTCTCTAACAGGCTGCCACTTGAAAATTTTTAATCCAGTATATTTTCGAAATTTCTTTTGCACAAATGCATACCTTACTCTTACGTTTTCTTAAATTAAATTTAAAAACATTCTCTTTTTAGAGTCTATTTCTTTAAATCGATCTATTTTTAAAATATATGAAACTTAGACTTATTTTTTTAAGACTAAGTGGTAGTGATTTTAATAAGTTACTCTATACTGTACTTATACTTGTTGCGTGGTTTTGCCTCGCGCTTTTACCACCGATATACAACTCTAAAAAAATGAAATAATAAAAGCTATTAAAAATATGGATAGTAGCGCCCCCACCCTGAGTTATCACGTGTTCTTGATAAGGGTAAAAGTCGAAGTTGACGGAGATGGTTCTCCTTGGGCGCACTTCAGCCCGTGAGGTACAAGTCCATAAGCCGACAATAGATACAAGGGAGTGAAATTTGACCCGTATCAAACTTCCCACATTTGTTAGCATTAAGCAGACGACAAAACATGAATGAAGAGCATCACCCTCCGAGTGGGGTGTTAGTAGGCCCAAGTGTGTCTTTGCCTGTACAGTCAGTTCACACAGCTCCTTCTTTGGGTAGTAGTGTAATTGTACAAAATGCTAGTGTAGCCTCCCAATTGACATTAGCAGTCGCAGGTGAGTGTATTTTTTTTTACTATTTCTTTTTAAACGTGTTTTTTTTTTAAGTCAATAAAATTAAACCACCTGACTGTTTAAAAATGGTCGCAACAAAGATGCCGCTCGTACTTCTCCAGTTACTTGTAAACTACTGCTAACTTGTTTCTTTTCTTTTTTTTTAATTTATTATTTATAATTTTTATAGGCCTGATTTTTTAATATAAAATTTGATATTAAATTTAATTTACATATATAATTTTAACAATAAAATTTCACAAATATTTCGATTATATTACATCAGAAAAAAATATGTATAGCTAGTTTAAAATTTAATTTCTCATAATTTTCAATATCGAATTTAAAGCTATACATATATATTTATAGCTTATAATTACTTATTTAAATGTAAAATTTTAATAAAACTAACAAATATTTTAAAAATTGAATATTAAATGGGGATCGTCATTCACTTCCGTATGTCTAAACTCAGACCAAAATTGAATAATATAGTTATAATACCTCGATATATGATACCCCTCAACTTATTTTGAATATATTGCTACTTATTTTGAAAGTTCATATACAATACTGATACTATGCTAGTTAAATGGTGACATAGTGGCGCCGATCGGCGTGGTAAACGAAGTTCTAATACAGTATAGTCAGTAGTAGTTTTCGAACCAGAACCTTGCTAATGTCGTACAGGTGTAATGTCCCCCCAAAATTTAAACATAAGACTTTTTAAACGTGTTTAAAAAGTCCTATGTCCTAGAATCTGCTTCTTTAAATCAATCTATTTCTAAATATATGAAACTTAGACTTTTTAAACACGTTTAAAAACGTTTAAACGTGTTTTAAAAGGCCTATAACTTTTTTTAAAAACGTTTAAACGTGTTTTAGGCCTATAACTTTTTTTAAATTATTATATCATAAATTTGCAAAAAAAAAAAAACAATTAAATTACTTCAAGTAAACTAAAAACAGTAGAATTTTAGAACATAAGTAGATGTATTTCAAAACTAAAAATTTAAATTTTAAATATGACTATTTTTTTTTTTTTTAATATTTATTTTTAATATATATATAAAAATCTTATCCTGAAAACAATTCAAAAATATTCTTATAAAAAAAAAGATTTCGAATAAGATTATAAATCAAAAATTTAGCTAATGTTATATATATGTTGTTCATTATGCTCACTAGTTACACAATGATAATTTCGACATACATCCGAAGAGAAAACAAGTATGGAATAAATTGAATCACTGATCAAGAATAAAAAAAGCAGAGTTAGAATATATAAGAACTGCTGAATCATTTCATAACTCTTAGGGAATAAAGGATACAAATACTTCATGATAAAGGTAAAGGATATTATAAATTACAAAAAAAAAAAAAAAATATTATTATCCTTATATTTTAATTTTAAAAAAAAGCTTAAAATTTGGCTCAACTTGAAAAAAAAGATTCAAATTTCAGAAATTAAAAATATATATTTCAGACAACAAAAATAATTTTTAGCTTTATTTACAATTTTGAGATAACGTATCTTTATTTATGACTATCATTAACAAACTGCGAATTTTAATATTCAAGTAAAACTTATGACCATGGATATTTTTTTTTTATGTTAAAAATATATATATATATTTTTTGCATGCAATTTTTTAAATATTATTCTCAAAATGTGAATTTTTTTCATTTTAAAGTTAAGTGTATAATATACATCCCGGGGAGTTTGCTGATGAAAAAAAAATAAAAAATAATGTTTATCCTAATCGTCTCTAAGTTTGGAAATTTCCTGACAGCTTTAACGTTCACGTCATCGGTAATCCTGCCCCGAGTTGACCCAAAAACTAAACTTTTCTAAAGAAGAATGATAGTTTTTGATAGGGAAAGAGTGAAATTAATTAAAATTGGTATTACCTTACTTTAAATAAAAAAATAAAAAATAATAAAAGCTATTGAATTGAAGATTTTTTCTTTTTTTAAATTTAATTTAATTCGTAACCTCGCTTATCTTATAAATAATCTTAAAAATGTATCTGAGATATCCAATGACGTATAGTCTGGGGCATAAGCGTCACTCAATTACATGGTATGTAATTTTTGATTAAACATACTTTATGAAACTAAAAATATAATTATCCAAAAGTGAAAATTTCTCAACTCTTACATATCTTATATTAAATGATAAACGAAAATTCTTTCCCACCATTTATCATTATAATTTTAATTCGATTAATAATGATTATTATGCATTTAATTTTACCGAATTAATCCGTCGATAATAGTTATTAATAAATAATTATGTTGTCGATAAACGAAAATGTTTTGAAAATATGTTTATTAGTAATTAGTTATACATTTTTTAAATGCATTAATATGAAAATTTTCTAATTTTTTCCTGATATTTTCTTATTACAATTAATAATATATTCAATTAAGATGGTTATATCATTCTTCTTCTACCAATCGAATAAGCAAAATTTATCAAAGGACTTTGTACTGAGCCAATAATTTCGGTAGACGAACTCTTGTCTACTTTTGCAATTATTTACATTCTTGAGTGTTTGACAGCGGGAATATACAATTGGGTCTATTCCTGATAATGGGCTAAAAACTTGGTTCCAAATTATTTCTAGACTTTTTCGGTTTTTGATTTTGTATATATAGCCAAAATTTGTGTACTCGGCTTAAAAATAAACATAAAATTTAAATTATTGATGTATGTGTGTATATATATCTAGACATTAAATAAGTTATTAATGAATAATTTTTCAATTATTTTAAAATTAAAATTTTTGCGTAAAATTTGAATACATTTTAAAAATGATTATATATATATATATATATATAAAATTGTCAGCATATAAGCAATAAAAATAAATCAAAAAAGAATAAACAATAAGATTAAATTATCGAAAATGCTATGTCGGGATTATTGACCTTAATCAAATTTTATTTTAAAGCTTTCCAAAATCATCAATCAAAAATTTTTTGATAAAACTTTAAAATCACAAAATAGGTAGAAAAGAATATAATTAACAGTTTGCTTTCTATTTTAATAATTAATGTGAGGACGAGGAAAGTAAACTTTGTTTAATGTATAGTTTTTAAATAATGGCATGTTACAGTAGAACCCCATTTATACGTTTTTCACTTCTACATTTTTCGCACTTGTACCTTGTGTTTTGTACACTCGATTTTGCATGTAAAATCATCCCACTCGCACGTTTTCCATTTATACGCTATTATTTTTATTCTCCAGAGTCGTTTGGTCGCACTTATTCTTAAAATCCAAGAAATCTTTACCGAACTTTTTCGACAAACGAATAATTTGTTATACTGTGCACTACATTATCTTACGAAATAGAAAGTAGAATGAATACAAAAGTAAAACCAAAGCTTATCCCACCAGTCTTTCTACCGACTCCGATTCTCCCTTTCACGTTTTTATTTGCCCATCATGGTTAATTAAACTTCTTAATTTTAAGTTTTAATGTATGGAAAAAACATATGTGATACAGTATGTAGTTTAACTTTTTAAAATTTTAAGTTTTAATGTATTTTTTCAACATTTAAAGTTAAAATAAAAAAGTTTCATTTTAACGTTAATCTCACTTGTATATATAATTTTTATCAACTCCCTTCAAAAACCTATAAACGGGATTCTACCGTATAAACTTTTCACTGTTTTTCGTCTTCAAAATCGAAAGAATACACAGTATTTTTAAATTATTTTTTTTTTTTTATATTCAATATTTTAATGAATAAACATCGTAATAGATAAAATTGCAATAAATATACTATAATACTTTATATGAAAATATTTCCGAAATGCCTGCTTTACTCTCATATATTTTATTCTTAAAATTTGTTTAAACTATTTTAAATTTCACTCTTATTCATTTTTATTAATACTATATTAAATATTTAAATACTGCATCTCCTGAAGTATATTATGATTCTTATCAAACGATATACTGTAGTTAAATGAAAAAAAAATGTATTAAAACTATATAAAAGTTACAAAAGTGTGTTGATAAATTAATGTTATATTTTACTGAGATAACATTAACGAATATGCTTTTAATTATAAAAAAATGTATGTTAACGAAATGTGGATTTATTAGTTTTACATTATAAATACTGTATTTTTCTGTTTTGAATAAATCATTTAAAATTAGATTATAACTTTTTCTAATAATATTTTTTAAAAGTGCGAAAAATGTACTCTAGTATGCACTAACATTTAACAGTATATAAGTAAGGCATTAACAAGATATTAGTGCATATTCATAACTTAATACGCATTAATATTTGTTAATGTGTTACAGGTTTAGCCGGATTTTATAAGCCCTATATACAGTGAGAGCAAGAGGGGCCTCAATTTATAACTTAATACAGTATGTTAGAAAAAATATATTTGTATATTTTAAAACTGTTCCAGCTTCAGTGTTGGTCAAAATTTGAAGTTCTCTATCAATGTTTTCACTTTTCTTGTACACTTACCTTTGTATATTTGTCAATTTTTTTTTTTTTAAGATCCTCAAAAATATTAGTTGCCCTGGGCTTGACATTTTCTCTGAAAGTTCCTGAATATATAATACTATTTCTAAAGAATGAATTTGCATAATATTACATTACTGTAATTGAAGCAATGCCTAAAAGTTATTGAAATTGTTATTTTTAAAAGCAAAACCGTTTTATCCTATTGTTTTCTTTGATAAAATAATATAATCAGTTTGTTTTGTTATGTGAAGAACTATCCAGTGAAAGACAGGATAAATGATACTGTTTTAAAAAACTAAATTGTAAACTATATCACAATATAATTATTTACCTATGTTTCCTTTATTTCGCGTGTTTCAAATGATATGTGGTCTTTCTTCTTTCCGTCACACCGCAGAATATCTATGAATTTTTTAAGTTTAATTAATTAAATGTACTAATACTGTTTTTTAATATAATTTAAAACTATGCACAACAAAATATATAATAAATTTATACTTAACTTTATTTAAATAATAAGAAATAATTATCATTTTTTTTTTTTTTGTTTAGATTAATTTACAAAGCACACCATCTAAATTTTCTGCCGTTAGATTCTTATTATATATCTGGAGTTTACAAAAAATATCTAATTTTGATAGAGAGTTTCAAAACTGTATACAGTATATTATTATAGATTTTTATTTTTATTTACAAATTACTTATGAATATTATTTAAAAAATTTGGTCAGTATCCAGTATAAATAGAATTTAATTGCCAACTTTCCACACATGTCTAGTATTTTGAAACTTCATTAAAATAATCTTCGATACTATATCCTAATATTAAACTATTAATTATTGTTACTTCGAGATTGATTTTAATGATTTATTGCATTTTATAAAAATCAGATCGACTAGCTAAAATTCTTAGAAATCGAATCAAATATCTAAAGGTCTCTCTCTCTCTAAGAACTTTAGATATCTGATTTGATGTCTTATAGCCATCATCATTTTTAGTGATTGAAGATAACCAGTTAATTGATGTGTCTTCGATATCATTCTAGTTGGCTCGATCTTCCTAATATATATCGTAAAAATTCAATAATTAGTTTAGTATATGCTGTTTTAAGAGAACAGCTCGGAGATTTTAATGTCTACCATTTTTAAATGGATCATAAAATATCGGAGTCATCTTTGACGGAAGTACATACGACCGAATTCCACTTCAATCTATTTATTAGTCGAAAATTTATTCTTGGGTGTACATCGACAACCTAACAGAGGTTATAGTGATCTCATAATTCCCGTTTTTTGGGGGGGAAATTAGGCTAACAAAAAGGTGATAATAGTTTTTGTTAGCGCGGCTTACCTCTGACCTGTTAACGCAAACTTAGCATTACGTATAATTGTAACATTCTCGTTTTTTGAAAAGTAATATAATAAATATATGCAAATTTTTTACCTTTAGTTTTAAAAATCCTCTTCCCAAATAATAACGTCATAGCAGATAAGCGAAACTCCGAATGGTGGTTTTTGAATCGAAACTTCCGTAAATCACGTGACGACAAATAACCAATGGAGTTCAAACCGAGTATTTAGTAGCTTCGCCACAACAACAACAACAACAACAACAAATGATTCCGTTTTATTTTATTATAGTTATAAAAGTTCGAATCAACGGTTAATCAGTTTATAAAATCACTTATGCCAAATTGCCATAATTGAATTTGGATCTATTAAGTTCAACCTTGTATTATTTTACCAAAATGAATCTTATTTCTAGGAAACTATATAGTAAATGATTGGTAATAAATCTGTTCTGTTAATGGAGCGTTGGCCATATTAAATCTATTGTTTAGTAGATCGAATGTGTTTACAAGTTATTTAAACTGGAAAACGCATTCGAATGGAAAAAATATATACAGTATATATTTAAATAACTTGTCCAATTGCAAAGTTGCATTCCCTCCCACATAATGACTAAAATCTAACTGGAAGTCACCATTTGTTGAAAAAAAATATATATGATTATCATCATCATTTTTAACTTAGTTTAATTAAAGATTCGAGTGATAAATTAAATTTTTTGAAAATTATTAATTTTATTTTAGTATGGTTAAATACTTTTACAATAAATTAGAAAAACAAACAAAACAAAAAAAAAGAAAGAAAGAAAGGGGGTGCTGGAGTTACAACATTAACTAGTACAGGTGGTATTAGAATGAATTCGGATACGTCGGGAAGTGTTTCATAGCCAAGTGTCAGCAGCGGTCACGTTGTTGCATAGCAATGCATTGCTTTCTACGTGACAAAACGTTCGTTGGGCTGATGTCTGCGTGGGACGTTTCTGCATTCTACTTGACTGTATCACTCTGGTTTAATGGTGCGTAGCACCTAACACGCTGTGTTTCCCTATAATAAATCTTAACTCAAAATTACGTGAATATTGCTCAAAGGGTTTTATATCCGCTTTACTCAGAATTCGTCTAGATAAAGTTCGTAACTGGCGTAATTTTTACATGCCCGTGTGAATATTGTTATATATATATATATATTTGTTTTAATATAATATTCAAAAACAATTCTTAGAATAACATATTGCCGTGTTACCATGACGAAATTTTCCGGTCTAAATTTAATTTTTAAAATAGATTATTTTCAAATGTTATTCTTTTAAAATGATTCAAAATAAAAATAATAAATTCGAATGTTCTCCAGTCGATTATTTTTCAAACAAAATTTTGCGTAATTTTTTTCCTCTTTTGTATCAATATGCTAACAGAAATAACTGAATAAACTTCCTTTGTGCTATTAATAATTATGTTTCTTAATGCATTATTTTTAAAGTAAATTTCTTCACAGGAATCTTTTTAATTATGAAACTACTGTATTTTTTTTTCTATTTGTTTAACGTCAAATCAAACTGTAAAATATACAGTATAATTATTTTTCCCTCTAAAGAAGCGCTGTAAATCTATCTTCGGACATATATATAAACGGTTTAACTTCTGTTTAAAAAGTATTTTTACTATATAGGCCTACAATTGAATGTTTAAGTTGAAATATTACGATAAGAAGTATTAAAAATGAGAAATATTGGTTAAAATAATTATTAAAAAATTTCAATCGAATGATTTATTTGTATCAAATATATATCTTATAGCAGTGGTTAAATTTTAATTAATGACAAAATCTTTTCCATCTAATTCCGTGGTTCCCAAAGTGGAGTGCTGGCCCACAGTGGGACAATTGGAGAATGAGTTATTAACAGTAAATTTTTTGCATTTCTTATAGGTTCTAGGGGGTTCTCTTAATATAAAATATTAAAATTATTTTATATTTATGCATTTCAATTTTCTGTTTTTTTTTCATATCACTTCATATTATTATTATTTTTTAACAATTTCTTAGTGATTTCTTCCTCGGTACTGTCCTTTTGTTCTTTTATTTTTCTCTTTCGTGGATGGCATGTTGTTTAGAAGCTTGTTTAGACCAAGTTAATGGTGTTTTAAAGTTCCTCCACGTGAACAGAAGTACACTTTTTTAATAATAAGGATTACATGTCATGGAGGGCCTCAGGATTTTAGAGATGCTTAAGTGGGGAATGGCCAAAAAATAGGTTAGGAACCACTGATCTAATTAGTGTAAAATGATGATTAAAAACAAAAAAAGAAGAGATGCTTTGGTCCAAACTATAAAATTTATGAAAAATTCAAATGCTAAAACAGTTATTTAGAAATTTTATTGGTTTATTCTATAAACATAATGCAGTTTTAGAAATGGTTCTCTTTAATAATTATCAAAGCATTTTAGACGTTTTATTTTTATATTAAATTAAAAATAAAGAGATTACATCCGTAAATACTCAAATTCTGTATATTAAAAATAGATTTTTGTTTAAATGGCAGTATCGGGCCTCACAAAGGCTAGCTTTCTAATGATGTGTATAGGCATACGTCCGAACTACATTACTCGTTTTAAAATCTCTTCGAGTAATAAAACTATAAAAATTATATAATTAACTAGTATTGTTTTTAAAACGATTCTTAAAAACTATTCATGCCTAAGTGTTTTTATCAAAGTTTATCTAAATATCTTATCTGGTTAGAACGTATCTAATCAAACTTTTGCAATTCAAGATGGATCCCTATATATTATTTGCCAATGCAATCGTATCGTTATGTCAATTTATTGATAGCTTAGAAGGACAAATTGAGCAATAAATCCTTAAAATTATATAGAAAAATTAACTATATTCTTGCCAGGAGTAAGAAAATAAATATATATAATAAACTTATTTACTTAAATATACGACAGTCCAAAAAAAAAAAAAAAAAAATTGATAAAGTTTTAATAAACTGTTACCGTAAGCGTATATGTAGTTTATTAAAACTTTATCAACAATTAAATAAATAAATAAATCACCAAACTTTTCAATCGATTCAATCAAATATGATTTTTAATATATGTAAAACAATTCCATTCTCGAAATAGATCGAATATATATTTTTAAAAATTATTATCTGGAATGCATTTATTTCTATGATCTGATTTCCCACGGATCGTATTTACTCTCTAAATTTCAGTTCTATGATGATGATCAGATAAATAATTTGTCTCCCAAGAAAGTTTTCTATCAAATTATATTAACTTTACTAAATTAATAATCAAAATTACCTTTAAAAAATTAATATAAGTGTATTCGGGATTCATCAGAATTATCCTAACTTATTTTAAAGTAGATCATGGCTATGAATATGTTCAACGTAATATTTATGAAACTGCTCACTTGTCAGTATCTAATAACTGATTAAAAATCTGTTCAATTTTTGGATATACAATATTTTATATATTTTCTAAAAATTGATAATGAGAAATATTGAAGTTGATGTTTCGAATCATTAGGTTTTTTCCATGGATGTAGAGTTTTTTCATAAAAATTTCATATCAAATAGATACTGGTGTATATACTTTTTATCAATTTTTTTTTTTAGATTTTAATCATTTCCAAATATCTGAGGATACTGCAATAGTTATAAAACGATTAAGTTATCATTGTCTCCAGCTGAAAATCTTAGATATAGCTGATACTTTCGGTTGATGTGATATTTTAAAATTTATCTGAAACATCGATGGAAACGAATTTATTTTACAAATAACACAACCTTAGGATTCGAAATAAAACGGATGAATTCGTGACGATATATAGTCTAAAAGATGATAATTAATAATAAAAAAAAATACATTATTATTATTACACGCAGGAATAAATTCTGACTTACGTTGACTATAAGTTGCAATGGGATGTTTAAAAGTGTTTAAAAGCAGAATGATGTTGCACATCTTCGACAGATATCACAAAACACAAAACTTTGCATTTGCAATCCTGCAAGAAAAAAAAAATATTTTTGGATTCTAACTGGAGAATATTCGGTTCTGTAGACATAGATAGGTTATATAGGCCTATCTAGTAGAATTATACTTCGATAGAAGCGTGACACTAGTTAGTAAGCCAATGGAACAGTTGAATGCTGAAAATTCAAATATAGGGGAGTGCGCCTATTGCGTACTGGTCACCTAAATCGTACCTGATAGCTATTTCGTTACATACAGTCGGTATGTAACGAAATAGCTATCAGGTACCATTTAGGTGACCAGTACGCAATATGCAACTCTCTCCCCTATATTCTAGTTACATTTATATTTTATTTATTTATTAGACTTATCCAATAATTCTATTTTTCTATTTTCTTGGTTCAATAAAGAAATATTAACTATATTAATAACATATTTGAATTGATATATCACTTATGGAACCGTCTCCCAGTTAAGAATATATTTATCGTTTTTTTATGATATTTAACTAGAGAATACTTTATCAATGATTATAAATTCAAAAGACAAAACATAATTATTGTTTTTTTTAGTAAATTTTTGCTTTAGTTAATCAATAATACAATATAAATTATAAATATGATAACTTTATAAAAATGAATTGTATCATTTTTTTTTATATTATTAATTTTTTGTTTGTTTATTTTAATTCCTTCAATCACATTTTTTTAAAATTATTTATCAATATAAACTTTTTATATCAATAATAATTAAATCAAATTAGATTATTTTATTTTTAAAATGTAAAATTAGACATGCCATTAAATAAGAATAACTTGGGGAAACATCGACCTTTTGGAAGACAGCTGAACGTCTTTCAAGGTCGCCTAAATATCACATTCTCTACCTTTATATTAGTTACGGTTCAACTACAAAATGATCCTCATGTTTTTTTTAATTGAGATTTTAGGTAAAAAAAAATTGCGTGTGAATTTACGACATATTGAAAATTCGCATTTTTAAGGTTAATATCCTTTTCTCTGTTTTATAACAGAGAAAACAGATTTTTATATTATTTTAATGATATACAGGGTGAGCACAAAAACATTTCCATATTCCCAGATTTAAAATTGTAAAAAATAAATAAATAAATAAAATTAACTTGATAAAATTGATATTTACGATTCAGTTACCTCAAGAATTTTCACTTCTTTTCTTTAAAGAATCGCTAGGCATGATTTTGACAGCTAGAGCTAAATTTTACCTTTTCAAACCTTGGAATGTTTTTGTGCTCACCCTGTATAATATTAAAATGCATCACGGTTCGTATCTCGAAAATAAGTTCGTATCTAGAGACCAAAATGGAATATGAAAAAAGTTCGTATCTCGAAAAGTTCGCATGTAGAGCGGTTCGTAAGTCGAGGTACCACTGTATAATATTCAAATGCATCACGGTTCGTATCTTGAGAATAAGTTCGTATCTAGAAGCCAAAATGGGATATGAAAAAGTTCGTATCTGGAAAAGTTCGCATGTAGAGCTGTTCGTAAGTCGAGGTACACTGTATAATATTCAAATGCATCACGGTTCGTATCTCGAAAATAAGTTCGTATCTAGAGACCAAAATGGGATATGAAAAAAGTTCGTATCTCGAAAAGTTCGCATGTAGAGCGGTTCGTAAGTCGAGATACGACTGTACGTTTATTTTTTATAATAGATATGTATAGATTTCTATAAATAAATAATTATTTATTTTCCATATGTCTATTAAATCATACTTTTTTGGTTACTTGTTTTAATGACGTTATAGATTACTAAACATTCGTTCAAAGTCATTTCATATATCCACATATTCTCCCTATTCGTAATCAGATAAATGCCTACATAAATTAGAATTTTTTTTACCATTTTTCATCTTAATATTGAACTAATATTATTAACCTGTTATAAAATATAAATTATGAAATTTATCCATACAAGAAATTTAAAGATGAATTAATATGATAAACTATTACATTCTATTATTAATTTGCCTACGAATTCGGCAGGACTTAAATAGGATTTATTTATTATTAGAACGAAATAAAATTATTTTCATTTCATTAATTAATTTTAGATAAAATTTATTATATTAATTAAAATTTCGTTACGACGGATTACTTATTGTAATTCCTAACTTACTTAGTATTCCATTCATTAGTTTAACAGCAAATTTAACAAAACTTTGTTTAAATTTTATAGTTAGATATATTGTTACGGTTATTATTTATGGTGATTTACTAATTACATTTTTATCAGATAATCAATTAACATTTATTATATTTAGAAAAAATTGTTATTACTCATTTTTCAATAGGTGAATCAATAATTTCGAAGAGAAGTTTTCTTAATTGTAATTGCTAAATTAGAGACGATATTGAGTGGTGAAAATATATTAAAATTTTGAGTCTGAAATGATTT
>WUQG02419401.1:0-15343 GCA_011317285.2 Androctonus mauritanicus | reverse complement strand
TGTTTTAAAAAGATAAATGTTCAAATGTCTAGCAGTTCTCCTATAATAATACTTCGAATTTATAAATAGTTTTAAATCTTCATTCCAAAATAGTGAACATATAAGTAAAAAATCAGATGTTTTCAGAAGTATGGTACTTCGATTTTCACTAGCTAAACATTATGATATTGAACACGAATGCATTTTTCTATTTGAATACATCCTATTATATTTAGAAATTATTAATGGATTATTATATTAGAGGAGACCGGAGACGATAATAACACTTTTTACTTTATAATTATTTCACGCTATAAAAATTGCAATTTCAGAATAACAAATATGTCTTTGTAAAGACCATTTATTAATCTCTTCACTAGTTCAAAACAAACTTTCTTTGATTAAAATTAATATTTTTCAAAAATATTTTTCTAAATGTTGTTAAATGTTGCAACCTACTCTGTCCGGATAGGTTATATCACTACAATATTTAAAGAAAATATAACCTGTGTCCAAGTTTTTTTTTTGTACTTAAATTTTACTGTATAGCCTAACAAGTTTCAATTTAATCCTCTGACGAATAATTAGAATCACAGGTGTAACAAACATAGAAGTGATTATCAGTTATGCATTCTTCGTCACTTTCTTTCTTACCCACTGCATTGGATTCGTTTACCCCATTATTATAGTCAAGAACAATTAACAAAAGTTCTCCACTATTATAGCTGTTATAATCTTCATTACGTATGAAATAAAATATTTTTCTGCATATGAACTGCTGCTGCCTGGATATTTGACGTTAGTGAATCCGCCACACTGATTTAGACTGTTATAACCTGTCCCAGGTTAGAAGGATCATCACAGACAATGTATAATAGCGAAGATAGGTTAGGTTATGCTACTATCGTATAAGTTATTACATGGATGCTACATAGGATTAATTATTAACAATTGAAATGGATTTATAACAATTTTTAAACCAAACTTTTTTTAGTTACGTCGCTCTTAAAACGTTTTTATTGAATAAATAGCGATGTATTTGCATCAGCTGAGAAAACATGGTCATTTTTTTAGAACCTTTACTAGGCGTCATCGTGTAAAATTTAAAATTTTTTGAGCAAACTAGAAATGAATATTGGCCATCCTACTACTGGCCTATGTAATAATCTGTGTTACTTCCAGCCAATCTCCTCTACTTTAATAAATGAAAAATTCTTTACATAGAGGATATAAATTTCAAGATGCTTATTTCTAACTTGTAAGATATACCAAATAAAATTATCAGAATATCAAATTTTTGTGTACACTATAAAATAGTTGCTGAACTTGTAGGATGAAACTTGTGGTGCCATCTGTGAGAATAATTGATAATTATGTTTAAAATAAATTCTTAAAAAACTCAAGACTAGCAGAACAATTACGTTCTTCCATTACTAATTACACAAAATATAATTAACTTAAAAAATTACACATAACTAAAGCGATTTATATTACTAATTTTTCCATTTAATTAATGGAAAGTACATTTAAGCTTTTCACACAATATATAATTACATTATTTATATAATTCGTTATTTTTTAAATCTTAATTTTGTGTTGTGTAGCATTATAAAATTTGGGCGGTCAGCATTCGCATTTAACTCGATCTGTTATCAATCCACGATCTCTCGTTTTTCCTTCATGAGGGTCTGGGCTCAGCCCGTTGATCCCATCCTTCAACCTTCTGGTCGATTCTGTCATGGGTGTGGCCAGGTCGTGGTGGGTTCCTAATTAGCCCAACGCCTCATGTCTCTCCAGTTGACTTTGTGCTACTTAAACTTCAACTAAAAAAAAACTTGGAAATTAAACAAAATTTCACTTATAATTTCTTTGGGAAAAGTTTCATCACCTAATAATAATATATTTTGTTAGAGAAAATCATTTGGAAAATGCCAATTAACAAATGCTTATATTGGGCCTATTTTTATCAACAGAAAATTTACATTTAAAAAATTTTTTTAAATAAAAAAATGATTTTCAAAAGTTTCATTAATTAGAGGAAAAAATACTAAAGAAGTGATAATTTTAAACAATTTGTTGAATATCTACATGAAGAAAGAATTTAACGCAGAATGAATTTTTAAATTATTTAATAATTAATGTACAAATTAGTTTCATATACATTAAATTTTTATATACAGATAAATTTACTATTTAAAAAATAAAAGCCGATAATAATTCTGCTCATAAGCTTATAGTTGTCATAATTTTACAAAATTCAAAATTTATACATATAACATACATGAGCGCACACGATATAGGAGGAAAATAACATAATACTGGTTGATAATTACTGAAAGAATCTTTTTTCAGTTATTATATTACAAAAATTACATCGTCTTTATCAAAATTATGATTTTTTTTTTTCGATTAATTGAATTTATGACATCGATTAGAAAATTTTATAACCATCCTCCGATCTGCCTAACAGCTTCCGTAATTTCTCGATGCACAAGAACACTCACTCCATCTTCCGAATTTTGTGGATCGATATAATCGGGAGTAGGAATTTTTATGTCGACTTTATCTTCTGATCCTGAGTATTTTCCGCAATTGCTGTGTCCTCTTAGCACGAAATGTTTCCTGTAAGAAACTGGAAGTGGAAATGATTTGGTTGATCTTCCCTGTCGCTCTTTGACATCGGATAGAAGATCGGGAGGTAATGAAGCAAACGATTCTGTCGAAACGTGTCCAGAAGTATGACTACTTGCCGGCCGAAAAAAGAAACCGCTGGAATAAGTATCCTCCACTGATGTTATTCCTTTGACTTTTGACCTGTTCTCCGACCTGCTTCGTGGAGTTCGATGACTTCCGGATTTACTGCTTCTATCAGCAGATCTACTACGAGTCTCTGGAACCAATGCAGGATATTGCCAAGTAATGGCACTATCGGAGTCAGATTCACTAAGTGCCGAATCATCGTCTCTTCTGGAACCATTTTTCGGTTTTTTATCATCTTTATCCGAAACATAATCATCGGCTCCAGAACGAAAACCTATCGGAGGTCTTATTGTTGGGATATCTATGAGTATTTCTTCGTTTTCAGCCTGATTATTTTCTTCTGACATAAAATAATCATCTGTAATAGAACTACGTCTACCGGAATCGGTCACCACTTCGCTCAAATCACTAGCATTGCCCTTAACAAGGGCTAAGGAGTTCTAAAAGAATTAAAGATACAATAATAAAATAACACTAGTAATTAAAAAAATTACTAAGTTTAACTAAAATTAATATGATTAATGATATTGCATTTAAAAAGAAAAGTAAATTATTGACATTGCTGATCACACTTTGCACTTGCGAAACTCAATGATTGGAGACCACACCCAGGGCAAGTCAACCATTACTTTAAAAAATAAAAGACAGCTGTCTAATATTTTTGATTTATTCTAGAAACCGAAGGATAGATGATAAAAATAAAAATTAAAAGCTGAAATTTTGAAATCGTAGGCTCATAAGCATATGCATTACTTAAATGCATAGGCGTATGCAAATAATGTAAACTAATCTTAAGTATGCAATATTCATATGAAACTTAACTTCTTTCGGCAGTTATATATGTAATTACTTTACTCACTTTAGTATCTTGCAATTCTTTCCTCAAAATGGTAACTTCTTGATCTAAATCGTCGCATTTTTCTTTTAACTATTCACAAGGAAAAAAGTTTAAAAAAAACTTTTACTTATTATTTTTCCTTTTGTAATAAGAGTTGATTCGACAACAGTTGGACCACCTGAGGCGGCAAGTCTCGAAGGCGGAGAATTTAATTTGATACCAACCTTGATTGAACAGAACGTAGACATTCACAAATAGATCGCCTACAGCAATCCAATGTATCGAGTCAACTCTGATTGCAATTAAAAATAAGAAGTGACAAACCTCTCTCTCAATTTGCATCAGACAAATTTTATCGTCTTCTAATTTCTATATAAAAAATATGTGCATATCTTTAATTGCTTTAAATATATAAAATATATGTTTACCGCTTTGTAAACTAATGCACCTACTTACTTACCTTCATAGCTTTCCTCAATAGGATAATCTGAGAAGCAGAAAAAAACAAATTTTATATATAAATTTTAATTCTTTTGATAACTAAAACGTGCTTATTTTAAATTTTACCTCTTGCTGCAATTTTACATTTTCCATAGATAAATGGCGCCTCTCTCCTATATCGTTTTCCACGTCAACACAATTTTCTTTCCATTTTTTAATCTCGCTCCAAATATCATCATCATTTGTAATATTTCTTGCGTGCATTTTCTATAATAAATTAATTAAAAAAAATTATGTCATCTTAACATCGAAGAACCTCGTTAAATATATCTATTTTTTCTCTTGTTTTTAATTGGATATTAACATGTTAACAAGGAAATATGAATAGAATTTTTTCGCAAAGTTAAATTAAAAAAATGGCATTTTAATAATTAAGGAAGGACAACCTCATTAAAGAAAAAAACTAAGAAATTAGACCCACTATTTCAATGGCTTTCATATCTAATCCAGCTTCTTCCAATTCGCACTGTAATCTTATCTTTTCTGATAATTTTGGACATTTCTTAAGTAAGGTATTAAGGAAACACAAGGTGATCCTCTATTAATAATAATATAAAAAGTTTATAAATATATAAGCAAATATTTAAAGCATAAAATAAAATAAAAAATTTACCTCGAATCCAGGTGGTGTAGTTACGTTTCCGTTTAAGATGGCCACCAAAAATTTAAATCTGACCGATTCGCCGTAAATAACCCTTATTTGAGACATGGCTTCTAATACTTTATTATAACCCCGAGAGCTGGTATTACAACATTTGGTAAGTAACTATAAAAGATGATAAATTGATGTTTTATGATTCTAATTTAGTTATAAAACTAAAATAAAAATAAAAATTTTTACTACAACTACACGAGATCACGTTTTATGAAAAAGCCGCCATCTGAATAATTTACGATGTTTTATTCGTAAAATAAAATATCGATTAGATAAAACTATTATTTAAAATACTTTTTACATTTTATATACACCTGCGACTTTTATCGAAAAGGTTATTAATTTATTTTCTTAGCAGCCATTCTATAGAATCGTGCAACAATTAAAAAGGTTTTTACAACATAAAAATAGTTATGTCTGTATAATAAAACTTTACGTTTATAAATTCAGTTAAAATATATATAAAAAAGTTTTGATATTTTCGTTAAATAATTTAAATTGCAATCATACCTCTAACGCTACTAGACGTGACTTGCTGTAATTACTCATAATGCAATTAGCTATGGTAGAAAGTCCATCAGCATGTTCTGTCATCTCTTCAATCGCTTTCTGAAATAAAAATATAACTTAATAAAAATGAAGTTTTCTAAACTTAACTTTGAGTTTATCATAATCACGTACCGAAGATCCGGAAATTAATTTTAAACACAGCAAGCAATCATATTCTTCAGTCTGTAGAGAGAAAAAGAGTAAATATCACGTAATTATACAGTAACGTAGAAATAATCTGTACTGTTTATAACATCAATTATAAGGAGGAAAAAAATAGCTAAATTATGGAGCCATTTATGCTATATATTTAAAAAATGTAGATAACTTTCGGGGCATGCGATTCAATTATAATCTAACAATAGTTTAATAAATATCGATAAAAAAATACTGTAATAGCCCATCTCTCTGCGATGTTAACAAGAAAAACTAAATTAAGTATAGCTCTATTAAAAGTAGATGATGCTGTTTGTTCCTAACAATGACATGCGGTTCGTTTACCTGGGAATCGGGTGATAATATCGTTTCCTGCTACGAGGAGTGCCAGCAGAACAAAGTACCTATAATATTAATTAGTATCAGTTGAAGGAGAAAGTAGTCATAAAACTTTCAGTTACTTGTTAAAATTCATTCGGTTCTTTATTATTTCGTATATAAGATCTATTGACGGTAAGAAACTATCCTGAGGCTCATAAACGATGCATTTTCCTGACTTCTCACCCGAGGCAATTACCCAAGACCAGGTCGTTCACATCGTGAATGAAGAAATTACTAAAAAGTTTTTAAAAAGAAAGTTTTTTCCCCCTTCTACAAATTACTAATTTCACTTATTGATTGTTTGATCTTCTTGATATCTCCGAATGGGATAGTTGTTTTTTTCTTCATTACGAGTTTATGTTTTATACAGGAAATTAATTTAAGTTTGAACTTTTTAACCTTAACAACTGGAACTATTAATAATAATTGTCGACGTACCAGCGATCGTTTTAGCGAATATTGTTTGTCTCTGGATGCGTGAGTCTTGTCTCGTTTCTCAGGACACAAACGGAGCAAATCTAATAACCATTTCACACCTTTGTTGGTTTCGTTAATGAATTCTTCGACGAAACTAAAAATTTGAGAAAATAAATTCATATTTTACGGTTAAAAATAGTTATAAAACAAAAACAGTTTGAATGCTAATGATTTACTACCTCTTAGAACTTCTGAGATCTTCTTTTAATCTTTGCAAGATTTCGCACACTTCGGGAATGTTTTTTGTGGAAGTTCTATCCGTAGAATCTTGATTATTATCAGTACGAAGATGATGCCGCAGTAGATAGATGTAATCAGAGGAATTCAGATTCTGTAAAAAAATAATTAAAATTTTTGTCACGGTGTCCAGTTGACAGGCGAAAATATTTAGATTATTATTATTCTGCGATCAAACGACTCATGTCTAATCTGATTCTGTTTCTTTTTTTTGAATGAGTTCACACATTATATTCTTACTTTTAATCCCAGGAAAGTTTATGTAAATTTATTGATAACACTTGTAAACATGTTGAGTTACTTCAATGGAACTCGGAAATGATGATAAAAATGTTAGAAACTAACGATTTCATGCTAAACGAAGCGAAAGAAAAGTCATTGTATAGGTCTAATTATACCTTTGATATTTTACTTAGATAAAAGACAGTTTAATCATTTTTCTCCACTTCAAAAGAAAAGGAAAAAACTTCACTTGTAAACTTTGCAAGTGAATCTGCTTTGAAAGAAACATTAAAATTTTTCTTCTTACGGCGGGTTTTAAATAGCATTCTTACACTTATGAGTCATTTCATTCTCATCAGAACGTACGTGTTAAGAATGCGGATAAACTTTTGTGTCATTGGAACAAAGCAATATTTTTATATTTATATACATATACTGCACAATATAAAGATATATATATAATAGTCATATTATTGTTTAGAAGGTTAAGGACTGTTATTTAATGATCGTTACGAGGAAATGAATATTTCACCTTGGTTTAAACATAAACAATGCTGGCTAATTAAGAAGAAAAAAAAAGGTAGGTTATTTTATTTATATCGTGAGAATTTACGATAATTTTAATTTAATAAATAACTACAAAAATCACCCATCCCGAAACAACAAAACAATATCAATCTATAAAAAGCACGTCGACAACTATTAATAATTATATTTATTGAAGCAATCAATAATTACATTATTTCCGTCTTTGTGCAATTCTTCCGCTCTGCTGAGCAAAGATTACCTAACAACTTTAATTCCTTTATTTAGAAGAATCTTTAAAGATTCACAATCGATTTAGATGTAACCAGAACTATTAGTTATAGAAAATTGCCCACATTATAAATGTTAAATTTTTTTTTTTTCTTTACCTTATGAGGATACACTTTTCCAACTAAGTAACCTTGAAGATGACGTTTCCTATCTTCGTCTTCCGGTAACATGGTATTACTATCGGTAGCGTACTTAAATAATAAATAAAATCTTTTAAAAAAATGCTATTTGTAAAAATATATATATATCAAAATAATAATGATTATAATAATAAAAATAAAGAATAAATTCAGTGAAGCAGAAAACTTTTTAACAGAAGTTAAAAAGGTAGAAGAATTTTTAAGCAAGAGCAATAGACAACAATGATAACCATTGAAGCAGATACCACAAAGAGTTAGTTGTGAAGGGCAAAAGAAAGTGCTTACATAATGATAATCGTCAATGTCAAAAGTACGTCTCCATTCAGAAAGAAAAATTTTCTAGCGAGCCTTCAGAAAGTGGGGAGAGCTTACTAGCAAGCCCGAAGCATTTTAGGTGCGGAGAAGCAACAAAATCGCTACAAAACTCTTAAACAAGCTCTTGGAGCTGTAAGCAAGATCAGATGATGATGCGATAGAGAAATGCCCCCAAGTGAGATGGGCAGAGGCCAGTGACTACGAAATGTGAATGCCCTTGAAACCCAACAATGGGTGATAAATCTGTCCAGAAAGATGCAGCTAGACATGTCACTGTGTTAGTAACTGCTAGTTACATTTAATACGATCTGACTAACACAATGAACCACTTCTTCGTCATCTTCATCACGCTAATTATGCACAAGACGATTTCTAAAGACTGGTTCTTCAAATGCCATTCACGTAAAAGGGCAAGAACAATGATATTGCCCAAGAAAATGGCTTTTTGACGTTGAAATGTGGTATTGTACGTAGTAATTATTGTATTCTAATCCACTGAACAGGATGTGAAGATAATTTTCATCATAATTGCTACTTTTTAATGTCATTGCCATCTTCAAGTTTAAAAACTTAAAATACTACCATGTGATTAATTGTGTGACCAAACTTGACCCATTTTCTTAAATAAAGTTTGAATACAAATATTATTTGTCGTGATTTTCATAGGTGGTATTATTCAAATGAAAAATGGCTGATTAAAGATTTCAGATAAGTCAGAGGCCTCCAGACCTTCACTTTTATTCTAGATATTTCCCGTGGATAATTGATTCTAGAGATAGATCAAAGAGATAATTCAAAACGAGCGTTAAAATAGCTTTGAACTGATGTAGCTTGTTTATGGCTCAAAATAAACATGTTAAACATAAAAAAAATTTGTTAAATTTTAGAAATAATTAAAAGGATTATTATGTAGATAAAAATCTAGAAAATTTAGTTTAATAAGTAAAACATAATTATATACAGTTTAAATAATAATAATAATAATAAATAATAATTTACTTATTTATAGCAAATAGCAATTAAAATAATTTATTAATAATATAAATAAAATTATTTATTAATATTTTTTTAGGCTGTAATGCATGAAATTTTGAATGAGAAAAAGAAATGTTCTAATGAGTAACTATTTAGGTTAGATTTATAAAAAATATACAAAGCTTATTATAATATCATTCCTACTGAGTCATTCCGAAGAATAAAAAAATAACAATTTTAGATATTATAATATTGAATAATATCCCGAATTTCGGTCAAACTTCTTAAGCTCTTTTTTTTCTTCTTTTTATTTGCGAGACATAAATTAAATTTTTCTGCATTCAAGCGAAAATGGTGTTATTACATAGCAGTTCGAAAATTTTGTAATTTTAGAAGAGGTCAATTTTAGCAAGACGAGACGAAAACAAAGAATTTCGTCATTATTTCTTATTTCGGATGAAAGAGAAACTTAATGAGAACTTCCTCGTTTTGCCACTATGTATAGTCGAGAGAGAAAATTCAATATTGTCCTCCACTTAACAAAAGGCCCGCACATTTCAACAGCCTTCTTAACAAGCATTCATGTGACAAGCTATTAAAAATATAAATAAAAATTGAATTGTACTATAGACAGGATTTTTGACCTCATTCTTCAGGGTTAAACGGTTTTCATAACAGAATATAATATTTTGAAAAATATTTCTCTAAAAGTACTGCATACAATTACGACATACTGGTATATTATTATTATTTTTCTCTTTGTCTTATCTGAATTTTAAACCTACATCCGACAAAGTAATAGAAAGTGATTTTATTATACAATAAAGTACCGAAAAAATGTGACTGCATCATTAATGTTCATAAAGTGCGTAAATAACGTTACAAAGCGGTATCATCAAAGAAGCGATGCATTAAAGTCACATAAATTAAGCTGGTTTAGGAGATATAATTTCTATAGAGGATCGTAATTCAAAAGAGAGAGTGCCGTAAATGCTTAATGATTTTCTTCGAACAAAACTTATTATTTCATTAAATTAAAACTTAAAATGCGCAAAAACGGTGTTGCACTTACCGTGTACATTCTGTGTTTACGCTGTAAAAGAGATAAATAAACCAAGAACAGCCCACTGAACACAAGTTATTTTCCTAATACGAGTGAATGTACCATTTCCTGATGCTTACTGTATTTTCCGTGTAAATCCAAAAGTCCGGAAACATCTTATCCTCGTTATCGGGTCAGTTTAGCAGTTCAATAAGCTGATGTAGCATAAAATAGGACAAATGAATTTCATAGAAGAAAACCTCCAAATATCGTTTCTTTTCCTCTGTTATTGTTTTCAAATTACGAATTAAGATAACTAGATTTTTAATCCCATCAGAAAATATAGAACGAGGATGATCTATGAATTTTATTTGTCTATAAAAGTATCTATAACCTAAATAGTTTTTGTTTTTATTTCCTTCTACTTTGCAAAGAATCGACGAATATTTTTCTTTTCAAGGTTAAAAACTGAAGAAGAATTATTGGCCTTATCTAAGAACGGCGATCGAAAAAAATTCACCTCTAATTCACACAGAAGAGCGATATGATCGTGCCAAAAAAGAAAGCATGAAAATTATAGAAAGTTAAGAAGGAAGTTACAAGAAAAAAGAAAAAAAAAACTTATGGGAGGAGTTACAACTCCGCCCTTCAAGAAGTTTTTTTTTTAAATTAGTTAAATTTCCGGCAGTCGAACGTGACCGAAATATTAATTATTCTTCTTCATTTAAACTAAAACTCTGCCAAAAGTATAATTATTTATGTATCTGTTCTAAACATGCAAATTTATAAAAGACTCCTTTCATCGTAAACCATATTCGGATCAAAATCAAATGCAACTCTATGCAAATGACGCTCGGTAATGTTCCAGCACGAATAGCGCTTTGCGTTTTTAAACCGATTAAAAATAAGCGTAAAAAATTTAAAATTAAAAAAAAAAATACTTACGATAAAAGAAAAGTATCGTGATATTATCGTTTTTGTTTAAAATATCCTCAATAACCTGTCCGAATCCTCGTCATTTCGATGCGGCTATAAAGAATAAAATACGAGATATTCACACATCCATAATAACCTTGTTAGAATAGTTGCACTCTGCCGTCAGCCATTTTATATATAGGCAGTGTAAATGGCCGGATAGGGTCACGTGGTATGTCCTGCTGAGAATTTTCTTAGTTCCGCGCTGTTTGCTTAGTTTGTTAAGCGGTGGTTGTGATCACATCCCGTAAATATATGATGTAATATTTAAACTAAAAAATAACTCCTGAATAATCTAGATCAACTCAATCTAATAAATTTACTCAATCATAAATTTATGAAGGATTTCTTAATTAGATGTTTCAGGAAGTCTTTTCGGTAGATCCTACATATTTATCGCGGCAATAAATGTAATTTTTTTCTTTCTAATGATGCTTAAAAGGCAAATATATATATCTTTTTTTAAAAAAAACCTTAATTTTTAATTAAGAACTACAATGTTAAAAATTAGCGGTACCAACCTACGATGGCAGAAATCACGCCTGTTCTGGAATAACAAAAGAATAACGCTTTTTCTTCGGTATATTTCCTGTTCAAAGTAGCAAAGTTGTTATTACCTTTGATGTTTGTTTATATATACACATAGATATACTGTATAGCATACGGATACAAATATGGCTAGCTACACGATGGAGAGTCACGCCAACCATTGGAAACGGATAATTTTTATGACTGTTATATTGGAATCAAGTGTCACTGACTATAATAGTCATTAATTCCTACTGATAAATGTATGCTCCGAATACTGATTTTTATAATTCTTATCTCCGTACAGGATCTTCGAAGTGTGCTAAGAATGTATTCTTTTGTAATCCCAAAATAAAAACTGGTAATTTTCTTTCGGAAAGGAAGAGTTTAAAAATTCTTCAGCCACAACAAAGAAAGCAAAAAAAGTTTGAAAAGATAAATTTATTATTATGAAACTTTTAATAGGCTGATATTTTTTTTAATTATCGGCGTTTTTAATTTATAGCGAACCTATAAAATTTTTAAGATATACGTTTATTCTTTTTCATGATGAACTGAAAACAAAACTGAACCATTAACTTCGAAACATTCAATTATCTTAAAGTGTTCAAGTACATTCACATCGCGCAGGATTTTAAAAGAGAGAGAGAGTGGAAGGAAAAAAAATTTTTCTCCTGATGCTTACGTGATGTTTAGTCTGTCAAATAGCTACGTATAATTACCAGAGTGGAAAACAGTCCAGAGTTTTGCAATCCCAGGAATTGTGGTTCGATAAAAACAAGAGGGAAAAAATTCAGGAAGATATATTTTTCATAGTAGATGACATTGCTTTATTCTCATAGCCTGAAGCTGGTGGGGGCTGACACTGACCCGTACGTCACCACACAAAAGTCGACTTACCGACAAAAACTTTGCAAACTGGTCCTTGACCTCCACTTTTACTGGCGAAGACAGGAAATTGTGTTTAGTTAATAAATAAAAATATCACCAACCCAGTCAATCTTGGTTACCAAGAAAGTAAAAGTTATTGCGGTTATATTTCCACTTTAATTTATCTCCCACACCATTAAATACGCCGCATAAAACCAAATCCTCAAAATATGGCCGCAGTAAAATCAAACTGAAAAGGATAATAAAAAAAATTTATTTGTATTCATCTTCGCAGATGATTCGCATAAATTTTTAAGAGGAGAAATTTCTGGATCGTCGTTTTTAATTAATAATTCTACATCGTATACGGTTAGATATCAAATTAGTGGGTTTAACTCATTACGCGAATCTATATCTTTGCATTTGAATGTAGCTTCGTGATCGAGCTTCATCTTTAATTGCAAAGAAGCATAAATATTTTATAACCTCATTAGGAATATTGCGGTGCATACTAACCTTTATTAATATTTTAAAGAGGTGAAGTAACTTCTTTTGACTATAGATATACAACTGACATTGACACTGGTGATAACGATATGTTAAATGCGTGCAGTCAATTTGAACCAATGATGCATTATCTCTTTTTCGGATGGCTTTTCTTCTCGTTGGTTGTTAATTAATGACACCCTAGAGTAGTGAGACTAATTAAAGTAACAGAAGCCATTTGGAAGCAGTGAGAAAGGAGAAAGGAAGGCACCCAACCACGAAATCTCATTATATATAGATACAGTAACAAATGTGGTAATGGAGAGAAGGTATTGATTATTTCCTCGAAGGTACGTCGATCATGACGTGGGAACAGCAGTCATCAACCTCTAAAGCTGTCAAATTCTCTTCATCTTTTCACTAGAAGGCTGTGTGATTAATGAAGATACCACGCTCCTACTACGTGATGAATAATCACGTTTTTTAATTTCTATTCGATATCTCTTTACTATTGAAAAACCATAGAAAAGCCACAAAAACACTCGTAGCTGCGTGCAAACTCTTGTTAAAAAAAAGGGGAAAAAAAATGCAAACACGAATATATTTTCAGTATGAAAACGTTAACGTAACGAATTTTTCTGTAAATTATTTAATTTCAGTTCGAAAAAGTAAATAAAAAAGATATTCGCGAATGGTTAAAATTATATAGGACATGCATCTAATATACCTATTAGCTGTATGTCCTATATAATTTAAGTCAATAATCTAAAACGGCATTTATATTTTTTGGAATGCGAATGATAAAGGTTATTCCTGACGATTTCTAAAATAAAATGTCATTATCCCTTAAATCTGAGACAAAACAATTTGCTAACTACATCAGATAACAGGTCAGAATTTACCCATTTATAATCGTTGCTTCGGGGTTCAAATTCTCTTTAATACAAAGTCTGGCCGGACCTGTTTCTGGAGTGGAATCGTGATATTCTGACGTCATCATAAAATATCTTATATGAGAAGCCATAAACAAGACACCAAATGTTATATTTAGTCGTAAATTACAGTATATGACTATATAATATCAAATACTAGAAAGCGTTATACTGTTCATACTTTTGTTTACAAATAAACGAAATTATTTTTTATGACGTTTTCGGGAAGAAGAAAAAATTCGTTAATCGTACAACTTTACACGCACAGATTCCTCCCCCCTAAAAAAAGTAATTATTTTATCTTTAAGGGAGAATTGAATAGCAAATTAGAAACATTTCTTCAGTTAGCAATCTTGTTCTGTCAGTATTCATTCATAATCTTATGCAGTATTGTTTATTCTTCTAAGCTTTAAGGGTCGTACTACATGGCATACTTTATGTTAGAATTTATAGGGATTTTGTCGGTAAAATCACGTCTGAGGTTCAAACGTGGCCGACGCTAAAGGACATAAATCCTGTAAGAGAATGTACGTTCTGTAGGTTGACTTTGGTATTTCAAATTCCAGATTTGCTTTGTTAAAACGCGCTTTTCTTGATTCAAAACTTATAATAAAGTAAAACCGAAAATAAGGACAATGCCGCTTATTGTTATGTTTGCCTAACAATAATCGCTGAAATATCCTTATTACATGAAAAATTACACTTAATCTTCTAAGTAAAAGAAAAATTTACGAGTTTTTTGGTAGTTTAAGTAGGTAGTTTTGCAATAGATGATATGTTAATCGGCACAATAAACTTGAAAATGTTACGAATAGTTTAACAAGCATGTCGGTATTTTTCGGTTTCCCTTTACTTGCTCCTCTTTAGTGGTCGATGGCATTTTTTTGATTTCCCTCGTAGAAAAGAATTATATATCGTTGCAAACATTATATCTAGTTAATGAGAGAGTAAATTATAAAGAATTGCTCTTATGGCTTACTATCAACGAAAGTAAATTATCATTTATGGCATCAGTGTCATGATAATGTCATGAATAATTAAATGAATAATGAATATCTTAAGTCTTTTTACTGTTTTTTGTTTCGTTATTATTTTAATCTAATAAATCGATTTATATTCGTACGTAAATTAATAAGTTTTCATCTGGTCTTTTATAACACGATTAACTGCTATAAATTATTTTTTTATTAATCGCCAAATGTTTATAAAACTATGAATATTTCGTTCTTTCTTATATTTTTTTATTGAAGTTATTCGAATAAAAAAGTATAGAATTTAGATCTGTAAGAAATGAATTATCTTTAAAAATCATTGCTTGAATATAATGCAAATATTTAAAAATTAATAAAATTATTAGCGGACTCTGCACATCCGAGCCTCTCCATATAATCTACAGTAGAACCCCGTTTATACCTTTTTGAAGGGGGTTGATAAAAATTATGTACAAGTGAGATTAACGTTAAAATGAAACTTTTTATTTTAGCTTTAAATGTTGAAAAAATACATTAA
>WUQG02419390.1:0-15343 GCA_011317285.2 Androctonus mauritanicus | reverse complement strand
AGACAAAAATATATATTTGTATTGCCCATTGTGTAGTTTATTAATTTTTTCTTCTTTAGACAGTTAAGAAAGATGGTATTCCGCTATTTTTCTATTAGTACCAAAAGTGTTCCGCCATTACAAAAAGGTTGAGAACCACTGGTTTATGATGTAAAAGAAGGGGATTAGAATTTTCAAACTAACGTCATGTTTTACTCTCAATATGCTGCTTTAAGTTCGGAGGTCCGGAGCTTCAACTCTCAGGATATACAAGATTACAAAGTAATCTTGTATATCCTAAGAGTTGAAGCTGAAATCTTCCAAAAGATTCTCGGTTAAGAGTTTTTCTAAATATAATATGGCTGAAGGTTGAAGATTTGCATGGATGCATTCCTAGGCATTTTTTTCAGAAAGAAGGGTTTAATTTGATCTATTTCTACGAGGTTGGGTAGGGAGATAGCTGACTGAATGTCTTTAAATCGTAACTGTTAAGCTTTATTTTCATTTTTAAAATTCTGATGGTAGTATCAATAGCAGTAACGAATCAAGAGTGCTATAGGCCCCCGGCTAAAGTAACAGCTGGGCTCCCTAAATAAAAAATAGGAAAACCTGAAATAATATACCATAATAATGATAATGCCGCATATGAGGCCCCCGGAGGCTGTAGGGATTGCCCACGCGTTAAAACGTCACTGATCAATAGGAGTGATTTGAAGATTGGATATTTATGTGTAGACTCTGCAGCTTTGAACTTTGATATGTTTTGAGAAACTTAGCTTTGTGCTCATGATTCCTAGATATTTGTACTTATTCAGTATATCAATCTGAATATTTTTAGAAGAGAAAGTTATCATTTTTGCTTAATTTTCCATCTTTTCGAAATTTTATTATTTTAGACTTTTTAATGTTTACAGTCATTTTATTAATTGTACACTCTCCTCTTAGGTTTATTAAGGCTTGTTGTAGTCTTCCCGTGAATGACAGTCGATTATGAGATTGTCCCATGGATCCTCTGCGTATATGGCACATTGTGTTTTGGAAATATTCAAGATAATGGCGGAAGGTAGTATTCCAGTATATAGTATGGCATGGATGGAGTTTAAGATGAACTACTATTGAACTACTATTTTGCATTACTAAGTTTATGACATGGATATGATTTATGACATGGATATTACTAAGTTTATGACATGGATATTACTAAGTTTATGACATGGATATATAGTACGACATGGATGGAGTTTAAGATGAACTACCTTGAACTACTATTTTGCATTACTAAGTTTATGAGATTTCTATTGAGTCTTGCATTATCTTCAGTATGTTTGGTTCTAGAATTTTCACTATTATATCTAAGATACGGGACTTAATGTAGTAGCGGGTAAATAGTTTATTTATAAGTAGATCTCTTGGTATGAGGTCAAATGCTCTCTGGAAAACAATGAAAGCTGCGTAGAGTTTGACTTTCTTGAGTTTATGTTTTTATTAATTTCATTAATGAGTGTTTTTAATGTTTGCAATGTCGAATAGTTTTTACGGAAACCAAATTGCTCTTTAGAGAGAAGATGGAAAGTGTGTTCAACCATTTTCATATTGGTGAATAGCTACTGTAAATAATTTGAATCATGGATGGTTTGAATAAGCAGGACAAAAGAGATATGGATCTGTAATTATTTGGATCGCGTCTTTTTCCTGAGATTTTATAGAGCATTAGGACTTTGTTAGTTTTTCATTCATTTATATGATTGCATTTTCAAAGCAGAGATTTTATAGTTTTGCGCCACAAATGTTTGATATAAATCAGATATTGATTGAGTAGATCTTAAGTTATAAGATCGACTGCAGGAGCCTTGTTTGACGGTGTTGAATTGATCATTGCAAAGAAGGACTTATAATCGAATAAAATATTATACCATTTGTTTGAGTCGGCATCATTTAGGTAGGTGGTGAGATCATGTTGATTATTGATTAGATAAATATTGTCAAAGTGAGCTTTTAGCGTTGGATTCAGGGCCGATCCTAGCTGGAGCAAGGTGGTGCACAGCACGTGGGTCGCCAAATTTAAGGGCGGCGAAATGATTATCAATCAACGTAGGGAAAATAAAGATCTGAGCTAAATGTAACAAAAACTTAGAGTAAACAATACTTTAACCCCAAACTGGCCTGCTTGCACATAGTAAGCCTAACCACCCGCTACTGCGATATCATCAGCGAGTAAAAAAGAGCGGCCAATTTTAATTTGCACATGGGCGAGCAACGGTCTAGGATCGGAGCTGGTTGGATTATAAAGATTATAATGTGGAAGAAAAATGTGTTGTTCTAGAAAAGAATTCAATCACAGCTGTTTCTTGCTTTCTTTTATGGTTTCTATTAATAAATCCCTAAAAACAATATTATCATGTAAAAAACATTGTAAGTTTTAAATCTCGAGTAAGGAATAATTTTTCAGTTTTACATATTCTATAATTAAATAATATGTAATAAATTTCTTGTTCTATATGATTATGATAGAACGCAGAATTTTATAATTCCCAAAAGATACTGACATTCAACAATTGAAAATTAAAATACCTCAGTTTTGTACAATTTTATCTTTGTTTTACTATATTAATTCTACATATCAGGGAATTATTTTTTATATTTATTTATTTAACATGTTTACCGATTGGTATTATTAATTTAAATTTTATTATTTTCATTAATTTTATTTATGTTTTAGGAAAATACATAAAACGATGCCTTTTCTTAGCAGGGGGCGCTTTGTGGTTGTTTTATGTCTGTGAGCAGAATGAATGTATCTGGATTTTGGAAAGTTTTACGTATTTATCAAGAAATAAACAAGGTATGATAAAGTATAAGCATAGTTAAGATATCGCTGATTATATCAATTAAGATCTTAAATGCCATTCACTCAAATTACAACTAATAAATCACTGGATATTGCACAATACAAAGTAACACAGATTACATTGACACATAAATCATGTTCTTTCAGCAAATATTGACTCAGCATAAAATATTTTGAATGTGTGTTGAGATAGGACATAGTTTCTAACCTTTACTAAAAAAATTCTTTCAAAATTGAGATATTTATCTGAAAAATTCGCTTCATTAAAATATATTGGAAATTTTGTATACAAATAAATATTCATTAACAACAAATTTTTAAAACTGTAAAATATATATCATTAACTTTATACACCTTCTAATAATGGAGTAAAATTTAAGGTATTTAATACTGAACTATCGGATAAAAACATTTTTGAAAAATTAATTTTATGGAACAATTTTTTAAAGGGTAACTCTGTTGGATCTTGTATAAGCGAATTACTTCAGTTCAGCTACAATATTTAATTATATATTTTTATAAGTATATTGTTATTTATTGGCAACTGACCAGGAGGAAGAGGAAGTTGACTAATAATACTTCTCATGATATGAATATGTAATAATTTATGTCATTTGACTTAAGATCTTTTATTATTTTTATAAAATTTAAATATGATTTCATTATTTAAAATTCTGTAAAAATATTGTCTTACCAAATGTTTTTAATATGTTGAATAAATATTTATCAGTAATGCATAAATTTTATGTTGATAGTTACATATTTTGTTGAGTTTGATCTTGTAAATATTTAGAAAAAAGAGCTTTTGTCAGCAATTGCTATACGAAAAAATTATTTTTAAATATGTATATGAAAACCGATATTTTTAAAATTAAAATACGTAGAAAAATATTTTAAATAGTTATTATTTATTCGGCTGAGGCAATATATTATGCAAAATTAGAATAAATATTATAGAAAATAAATTTATCATAGCAACAGTAAATTTATTTCAAAAATAATAATGCTGAAGAGAAAAATTCAGAATTCCTGTTTTCTTTATGACAATAGAACAATAAAATTGCATATTCAATATTATTTGTTATTGTTTATAACATTTAATGTTTCTATTAGATAATTTAGATATGTGATGATCACAACAAAAATGACAACTGTGCTGAAGTATTAAAAATAGCATAAACACTTAGCCGATCAAAACATTTGCTTTGATGCTTAGATTTCATACTGAATTCTATGCAATCTGAGATTGTACACTATTACCAAAATTTCAGAAGTATTTTCTGCTTCTCAGTTTTTAAGAAATGAAGCACAGAGAAATATTAAACATCCTATTTAGTATTTAGAAAAATTTTATATTGAATATATGAAGAAAAATTGATATATAATACTTTAAGTATTCATAAGATTACATCTCTATATAAGAAAATTTAATAGCTGCTTTTGAAAATATCAAACTTATTAAATTTTACAAAATAAATAGCAGAATTTATTGTAATTTTTATGGTATATTTTATTATGAATTTTTAAAATTATAAAAATAATTTTTAATTTCATACATTATAAATATTTTTCTTGTAAATTGGTATAGTATAAGAATGTTATGTTTGAAATTATTTTCAGAAACATTAATCAATAAAAGATAATTTTGTATATTGGTATGTGTTAATAATAATAATAGATACACTATATTATTGTATATAATTATTTTAAATTCTTCCATTTTATTGCTGATTTTTAGTATCATTACGAATTTACTTGATTATTGTATTGTATTTTAAATATAATAAAAATTTATCTGCTAAATCATTTTAAGTATTATTTATGGTAGGTAATTGGCAAAAAGAAATTCTCTTTTATTTTCTCTGTTTATTGAAATGAATTTGTGTTTGTCTTTGTAAAAATTTATATGTTAAATAGAGCATATCATCATCATCTATCTTTGTAGTGGAGAGATTGCACACTTAAGAAAATCAATTTTTCTTATACTCATTAAGATTGTTGAATAATTATAAAAATAACAAACTTCAAGTATTGTATATCTGAATAAATTAGTTAATTAACTTACTGTTATTGTAAAATATTGCAGAAACTATTGACAAATTTGAAAAATATTATATATATATATATAATATATATTTTAATTATGACAGATCATAAATATTTTTGGTTTATCACATTTTTAATAAATTTCATTCTAATTGATTTTATTATATGAGACTTTCTCTCTCTAAAAGAGCAGATATGGTTCACAAAATTTCAAACGGTTGCCTAAAAGTTATGATGAAAATGAATCTCTCATCTTATTTAGAAAATTCATAATCTTTCTAATGGCAGCTATACATTTCTTTTGGTACTTGTTTTCTAACTTTTAAGTTATTAAATTCCAATTTTTTTAATGAAATCGCTACTTCTAAGATAAATTAACTGAAATACATAGAATATTTTTTTTTCAAAGTTAAGCATGTCATATAACATACAAAGCTCTAACATAGGATAAATATACTGTATTTTATTAAAACCGATTACGTTTTTAATAAAATACAGTTCAATTCTCGGTTTTTTCGGGAGGTTATCTTACGTGAAAACACAAATGTATAGAAATCCGGCCATGCGAAATGTAGTTTATACGAGATAATAGGAGTTCCGTTGCTGTTCACAGAAGAATATATTAAAAATTAAATAATGTCTTTATTCAAAATTAAAAAATGTTTTTATTCAATAGCAAAAAATTTATAAGTCGATAAAATTAATCTTGATAATGCACGTAAATTTTTCATTCATTGCGTCTTTATCGAAGTTTTGCTGTGATAAATTCGCAATAGTATCAAGGATGAAATTATCTGCTTTAACAAAACGCGATTTTTTCACAGTAAACTTCTTAATAAGGAATTAAAGTTAATGTTATATTTTTACGAAATTTTTTAACTCCAAATTAGAATCCACATCCAGAACTTCTGTACCATAAATTTGGAAACGTATAAAAAATAAAACGGAATAAATCGTCAGCGCGACGATAGTTTACATTCGATTCCCTCGTCTTTAAAAGATCAACAGTTAAAATATTTTACATTGTGCAAACCATTAAGCATTACTGAATAAACGTAAGATAACTGATGAAGAGTATTCTTTGAATTAGGAATTTATTTCATTCAAATAAACTGGGAAAGAAGTCTTCTTGGAATCTCCTCAGCTTGGAAGCATAAGATGGCAGCACTGAACAGATACTATATGTAGATGGTGTTTTTGCTTATATGTACGATATTCCTTTATGCTATTTGTGCCAGCAAAAATATTTAGAAAAGAAAACTTATTTTTTGAAAATCGAAAAATAGCGCTCAGTAGTCTCAAATCTATCTCCGATTCTAAAATTTTGGTATTTTAATTACCTGATCACGCAATAGCGAAACTGTGCATTAAGAAACCGTTCACAAATCCAAGGACGACTGTACTATATTTAAACAAACAGCTGTTTTGTCTATTATGAAAGTAGGAATTTGTTATGAGTTTAAACACACCAAATAAATGTTTTACATTAATTATAAATTTTGGATTAGTATATGTTACACTAAATAAATTTTTTAAATATAATAATTACGGTATTATTGATGATATTAAAAATTTGATTAATTTTCTAGGTTTTATTCATTATTCTAACTGTTGGCTCTGCTTTTATAGATAAGATTGCCTTCCTGTTCATCCATATAAGACAATGATACAAGATTTTTAGCTGAATGAGTTGAAGTGAGACAAGAATACTTTTGTTAACAAAAACTTGTTTAATCCACTGTAAAAAAATGTGTTTCAGGTAATTTAAAAAAAACCCCTCGTTAATTTGAATGTAGTTAGTCTGTGTTATATATAAAAAAAAAATTTTTATAAAATTACATTGGTATACTATGCTGTAACTGGTTAATTTAAAGATGTCGTGTATTTTGATTCTGTTCATGCATATTTAAACAGGAATCTGTGTTAAATGATATATTTTTTTTCAGAAATTGGATGATTATCTTCAGAAAAACTTCAGTGTTTGTGTTATATGCACGAAAAATTGTGTAGGTCATCTTAATCACAACTTGACCTGTTGTTTTTTATACGTTGTAAAAATTACAAAATATGCTGTTGTAAAAAATGTATTGGAAATAACCTATTTTATTTTGTCTGTACATTAATAGAACTTTGAATGGTTTGAACTGATTCCAAATCACGATTCAGTTTATATAGTTCAACAGTAAAAACTTAATATAATATTCTTAGATTATTCTGATTATTTTTAATTATTATATATATTAAAAATATAATTAGATATATTAAAAATTCATCTCATTTTTGATAATGAAATGAATTTGGGTTGTTCATGTCATAATTTTATAGTATTATTGATTTTATATTAACTATATTTATATAGTATATAATGGCAATGTTTTTCTTATTAAAATTTGCCTAACTTGAACCAGAATATAATTTTGGAAATCTAATTTTCTCTCCTTTTGTTAAACACACAGTATACCTATATGTATATATGATTGCATTGCAATTATGTGTGTAGTATAAAGTGCATCCTGCAAGAAAATGAAGGGAGGTGCTGCTTTTAGATGATGTCTGGTCATTCAACTTGACATTCACCTTGAAAACGAACACTGCAGCTCCTTTTCAGTCTGCTAGATCTGATATCCTGATAAGTAGAGGAAAATTATACTGCTTAAAGCTAAACTGAACTACTTTTTTAAAATTGAAACGATAGTCCCAATTGTTTTGTTATATAGGTCATGGTTTATTTCCGCTCTTGTTATGACAATTTCAAATACATTCAAAAACATTTTTTTTTTAAATATATTTTAGACGTAATAAAAGAAATTTCGTATGTTCTGAAAAGTCGTGTTACTACATAACACTGTGTTACTTAAGATCTTTAATAAATCTTAACACACTTAATGTGAAATTTTATCTCAAAATTTGTGATAAAACTTCCAAATTATATTTTGACATGTTTTTTTTTTGTTTAATAGGAAAACGTAGGCCCTATGTGTTTTCTCTGAAAAATTCCGAATTAAATCGATCTTCCAAAACAGTTTGTTAGAAGTTTTAACAGGTTTTTTTTTTTTCCTCGCCATACCTCCATTTTAACAACTGTTAATAAGACAAAGTTTCGCGACACGTGGTCACCACGCAACAGCACGCGCGGTCGAAACTACCCTATCGATCCGAAATCCGTGAAAGCTCCTCGCAATAAAGAAATCCATAATCAAAAAACCTGGATATCTTAATGATAAATTAGTAATTTTCTTAGGTTATTATGTAAAAATCGGTAGAGAGAAGAGAGTTTTTCTAATTTGTCACACATCTGTGACATTTTTATGCTCGCTTAATTCCTTTTAATTGTCTATTATAAGCAAGGCGTGAGGTTTATTGCCTGAGAGCGATTAAAATTCAACTTTGTCTAATTTGTTTCGAACGGAAATTCAAGTTAGAAAATTCATTTATATTTATAGAAAGTTATACTGTCTATGAAAGGGCGGATGTCGATATGCGACCTCGACACTATAAACCTGTTATGGCATCTTTATAATATATTGCTTCCGTTGTTTATAGGTATATATCATCAGGTAATTTTTTTTTTACTTTTTTTGTTAATGAGGAATGCTCCTTCAGCCAAAACCAGTCTGGTTAGAATTTACAGTGAAAGTCTCTCACGCCAGTTCTAAAATAATTGTTACTGTAGTAGCATTCCTGAATTGTTTATTCCGTAGAATAAGAGGTCGCTGCAGTTCAGGGAGATATGTTAACTACTTCCTTTTGGTCATCGCTTGTCCTCATTTCTGCCAAAGTTGTTTTTTTTTTTAATTTTTTTTTGTTAGTTTTCTGAAGGGAGTTTTGTCTGTGGATTTGGTTTCGGGGATCGGAATTTGTGTAATTTTTTTTGTACATTTTTAAATTTCACGTCAACGAGAGTCTACATCCGAAACTCGACTGTGTTCAGAACACGCTGGAGGGACAGATTTTTCATTTAAGTCCTTCAACAAGACTAGTTTTCTTGCCGGTTTGGCAAGAAGAGATCACTGGGATGGCCCACTCGCGGTGATGTTCCTGGCCTGGTTTCGTCGTAGTCAGTCAGTCACGCTATTCTGTGTGACATAAGATGTTAGACTGCAGATATTGCAGGTGTAGTTCTGTGTACCGGACGGCGGAAGTTATATATATTCCGTGCGAATAGGTGCACTTACCTTTATTGAGAATTGATATTTAGAGATTTCCACAACAGTCTTTTTTTCTCTAACATCGGATATTTATATGAGAAGTTAATCAGAATGCCTTGTTTTAAAGGATTGAAAGAGGAGTTGTAAAGGTATGTTTATTTTTCCTTCCTGGTTCAAAAACTCTGAGGGATTGAGTACTAAATACTCTATATGACGAGTAATTTTTTATGGTAGGATAGGATTTATGAGAATTTGAACTATTTATCATAATATTTTTTTAAACTTTTGATTTAAATTTGAAACACGTTTAATTTATGTTCAGGGATAGATTTTCATAACGGGAAAAATAAATTACAAAAGAAGAATGCAACAGATTTATAGAAAAGCAATCCAAATTATGATACGTGTTCAGATTTCATCGAAAATAAGGGACATTATGTAGTTTTAAACCCGTTTTCATCCTACGATTCAGTTTATTTCGTTATTATACCACAAATAATAAAACATTGATTGTTTTCGGACTCAAAATTTAAAGATGTAGCGACAGAATTGGGCATCGAAACTATATAACGATTTCTCGCTCCATTTTAGTGCATAAGGAAATACAGCTTTATAAAAGGTTTTCAAAATGCTCTCTGGAAAAAAAAATCTTCTGTTATTTGATAAGAAAAAAAAATGAAATTATAGATTTTAGAAAAAAAATCATCCGGAGACAGTATTGACATCTGAAATGACGGTTATGAGACAGAGAAAGAACCATCTGTCATCCGTTCCCAACAAATGTCCAACCGCCACTAATACACGAGCCGGCATGAGAGAGAGAGGGGGTGCAGTTAAAGATCCTCTAACGACTTTGGAATGAATGGTGTCCTTTATCTTCCCACCTCTGACCCATTCTGCGGTTTGGAAAAGTTCAAAAAATAGACATAAATTCCCCTGCAGGCACATCACCCCGTTTGGTATCGACCTAATTATTTGTATCTGAAACCTAGATGTCTTACTTTTTCTCGTTTTCCTCCTCTTTACTGGGTTGATCGTCAAACTCGTTAGCTACCGCTTATTATCGTCCATAACAGCGTCATCTTCGTTCCTAATTGTTTACCAGAATACTTTGCACTCTTCCACGGGCTTAACTTATTTTAATTTTCTCGATCGAGCAATTTTCTACACATTTTAAGCTCGAAATGCCCCTTCTTCTTTACGAGTTCGGATTGGCGAACAGAATGGAAATTGCCTTCAATCAACAGTTTCTCTTAACTGCTCGATTCCGGCGGGACACTTTAGATTATTTTATTACAGAAAAGCTCCAGAGAACGTAGACTGGTTCCAGATAAGAAAAGTGCGTTAAGAGATGCCTTACTCTCATTCGTATATCGATAGGAGTCGGGTTATAAGTGGCATTTGAATCCGGATTTGTACTGGAGGATATTTTTCTTCCTTTCAGTCTTATAGATTCATGCTATTCCGGTCACGAATCCCATATTGCAGAATCATATCAGAATACTTCCAGAAATAGTAACAAACTTTGTTCTCTTGTGATGGTTACAGATGGAAAAATCAAGAACTTACACGATAAGATTTCCTTTCGGGTTATTTTTGTATTGAGAAAATTACACATCCATTTTTTATAACGCCTTTCAAATATCGATTCCTTCTTGCAGGAGAAGTTAAAAAAATAAAAAAATATATCTATAAAGAAGTTATATTGGGAGTAGTTTAGATATTTACAATTTTGGATGGAGAATTCGAAAACAAGATTGATGGTGATAGATAAATTTAAAAGGTGTTGGAAACGTGAAATGAGTACTTTATAGAATTTTCTCTAGATTCTTTTAATTGAACGGACTGTGAACTTTCCAAAGAAGATTTCTAGTTTTTTTTTTGGACCAAATTGTTTCGTAGATTATGCCTAATTTTTATATTCAGGATCTCTTTTGTTATGCCACAGATTCCATTTATGATTAATTTCTTACCATAAAAATACTACGCTCGGTTTATAAACCATAAAAATAACATCTTTATGGCGAAAAAATCGATTATATTTGCAATTGACAGAATGCCATTTTTTCAATATTAAACAGTATTTAATCGTGTTTAAAAGTTTTAAAATTTTAGAATGATATCAAACTCTACCTTTAGCACGGTACTCTCTTTGCTTTGAAGGAAGAAGTATTTTAAGCATTGAATTTATCAGATTTTACATTCTATAAAAGTTTTCCAAATTTATACAAGCTACACATACATACGTTTAAGCTTCGAAATTTATTATCATTTCTTTGAGAAAAGATACTATGAATCTCGATTTAGAGTACAGTAATACCCCGACTTACGTAATTCGGAGGTACGTAGCTTCTCATCCTGTCCATCACACTTGTTTGTTTCACAATCATTTCATTTGCAGATTTGTTGATTAAGAGTCAAAATTAGAGCTACATATTATGAACTTTTATAATTTGTTGTTTTCTTGGTAATAAAGAGCCAGTTAAGAACCTAATACCTGAAATTAGATTTAGAAATCTGTAGGTACCCCGAGTTACGTTATATTTTCCTGTTCTACCCAGTTTTTCTATTGTTTTTACACTGTAGATTATAAACTTTAATTTCTGAATGAAAATTAATATTAATCTGTGCATTGCTCCGCCCAAAATGTTCGGCATCGAACTTAGAATCGACCAGTTTTAAAATACTTTCATACAAATGAAGCTGCATCCTTTCCACTGAACTTTCTTTTCTTCGATACAGATTTTTACTTTTAGATACAAACTTATTTATATAAAGAAGAAAAACCCTTTTCATTCCCCCTTCCGACGACCCCCTTTCCTTTTTTTATTTTGCCCCTTTTCTTTTTCATTTGTCAAAGAAATCTGTCCTGGGGCACAAAGTATGCGATCTGCGAACATTAGAGTCGCTCAATAGCAGTTTTGTCTGTAGGCCACTTTGTCAGCTGCATTCCTCTACATCATAATAGATTTCTAATAGTGTAGATGCACAAGCAGTTAAACTCACTTAAATACGTAATTAACAAACTGAATGAGATGGTCGTTTAATTATGTTAATGCGGTAGCAATCGTTTCCATCCCCTCTTCAAAATTTCCAACTAACAGAAACAAGAAGGAGAAAAAAAAATGGGGGAGATTTTTTTCTTTAAAGAAACGCGACAGTTTGGATGTTTGCCAATCTGCTTATAAAAATTTATGTCCCCTCCTACTTTTATGCATTTTTGGAATTGGGCGACCGTTAGAATCCTCTAGAATTAAGAATCATCTGCAAGAAAAGCATCTTGGAATTTACGTTTAAAGATAACAACCTCTCTAAATTTTGGTGTTGCTCTCTTTTACAATGCGCTGGTAGTTTTATAAGAATCTTAAGGATTCTTTAAAAAAAATATATTTTTTTAACCTTAATATATAAACAGTTTTATTATTTAATCGCGTACTGACAGAATAATCTTCGATAACAACGGCTTAATTCGATATTATTACGAAAAATGTGCCAAATATTTTTCGAGGCATAAAAATTTTAGAAGGGTTTGCAAAGTATGTTCTCCGTTATCGATTGAAAACAAAAAATGCATTTTGTAGTTTTGATGCATCTAGCAAAAGAAGTTAAAAATTATCCTCATTATCTCTTCAATGCATAACATTTTTTAAATACAGTAGTGAGATTTATTATAATATTTATTTTGATTTTTTCTTTCGTTTGAATCGTATATGAGTACCATGTGAAACAACTTCCACTTTCCATTTGGAGAATCGCGGATCAAATCTCGCGACACCACTTGTGAAGAAATCTGGACTAAATTTCTTGATTCTTCTTGGACTTATATAAGGAAATCTGGATTAAATTTCTTGATTCTCCTTCGGTTTATAAGGAAATCTGGACTAAATTTCTTCATTCTCCTTCGGCTTATATAAGGAAATATGGAATAAATTCCTTGATTCTCGTTCGGTTTATAAGAAAATCTGGACTAAATTTCTTGATTCTCGTTCAGCTTCTTCACATAGATGTTCATAAATATTAACTGAACTAACAATTCCATTCACAATAGTAGTTTTTTATAAGAAATTCTAGCATACAAAATAAAAAAAAAATTCATTTTCCTTTTTTTTGCATTTGGGTATATCTTAATATTTATTTTTAAATAATTTTACACGATTCTATAAATCTTAATTCTTTTTTCTGTCGTGTTTACGACTTTCGCTCACCTTTCTAAAAATATTTGTCTCGAATCTTTTTAAGTGATTCTGTTTAAGTGTCTTTCCTCGGTTGGGTTCTATAATTTTTTATTTTTATTTTTTTTTTATTTTTAACTCTCCAACAATAACTGTTTGCTGTCATCGCATAAAAAATTGATAAACTAAAAATCTTCAGAAAATAAATTAGCTTTACTTCTTCTCCTTCCAACTCTTATCGAAAACTAAGTCTTATAAATATTTAAATTGCTTATCTGTACTTCGATTGATTTATTTTTTATTTATTTTTATTTTTATTTTTTTATATTTTCGGAGATAGATTAAAAGTTTTGAGGAATCCGTTGATCTCTTTCATTTAGTTCGGCCTGTTTACCAAGACTTTTTTTTTTTTTTTTTTCGTTTTCGTTTTAAAAGACCATTGGGAAATTATCGCAGCAGTGTATCTAAACCTTACTTAACACTTTAATAATTGATGACAACCGAGTCCGGAATGATTTTGTCGTGTTAAAAGAGACCCGCTGAATCTCAAACACCTTCTAAACAAATGATCCTATGCAAATGAAGTGCCACGCCCTTTCAATTTTAGAAAAATCCAGTTTATATTTATGCATTTTAACACGACAGATTATATATATATATAGGTTATATATACTGTGTATAACCTACTTCGTCCCCACGGTAGTAGTGACACTCCTGTTAGATAAAACACGAGGACAGGTTTTTTTTATCTCTTCAAAGGTGTGTCGAGTCTTTGTTGTTCTCATATATTATCTTTATTGGACCTAACACTATGAAAAATGTCGCCCTCTAAATCAATAAACGAGAGAGAGAGAGAGGGAGAAAAAAATCGCTCGTGCCAAACTAGTGTTTTTAAAGAAGTTAAATACAGTATAAATCTTTACTCTTTGTATTTTGGTAAATTCCGTTGTGAACGTAAAAGTCTTTCGACTGTACAAGGCCATAACCCCATAAAAATTTTATATATATCGAATCGAGGTTTGTGACTAAGAAGTTTCCGTTTTGATGGTGCTATTTGTATTTTTATTTTTTTCCCCTCCCCTTCCTCTTGTTGGCCATACTTGGCTTTTAAAACGTCGAATGATCGGTAGAAAAATTGGGAAAAAATACGGAAAATTTAATGGTGTTTAAAGCGAAAACATCTTTGTATGCCAGTTGATATTATGATCCCAATTCTCTGAACGAAACAAACAAAAAAAACACCAATTCGCAAACGAAAGATACATAAGCACGATAAGGAAGAGAAGGAAAAAAAAAGTGACGATCACCGTTAATGCAATTAAAGAGATTAATTAGAATAGTTTAAATCCGGTTAATTGTCTGTATCGAGAGATGTTACACGTAGTCGTAACTCAACTTTCTCTCTCTCTCTCTCTCTCTCTCTCTTTCCCATTAATTTAAAAGTCGTTTATTACGTATAAAACTTTCATCTTTTGAAAACCGGACCGAGGAAGTAAAAAGTTTTTTTTTTTTCTTTCTATTTCTCTCCTTTTCAAATCGAAAAGATAAACTACAAACAGCTTATGATGGCAAGACTCCGTTAACAATAGGAAAAAAAGGAATCTCTCCCCCTTCTGTAAAGAAAAAAAAAAAAGGGAATCGAACTCTTTTATTTCGTAGAAATTTATATAAAAATTTCTATATATGACCACCACATATCTTTTAATTTAATTACTATATATGTATGTATGTATGTATGTGTGTGTGTCTGTCTATGGTTTCGACTCTTGCCACAGAAATAAATGACTTTACGTGACCGTTTCCACAAATTAAAATTTTAAATCTTGCAAAATTTTCTTAATATTTCATTTTTGAGATGTTGGCTCCTTTTTAAGGAAAAAAATTTATATGTATATATATAAATGAGTAAAGATTTACGTTCCCTGAGTGACGGCTATATGTTTACTACATGGCAGACTTTTTTAATGAATATATACAGAAACTTTGTTTTAAAGTTTCGTGCATCTCTATATCATGATCCGGGGATGCATATATATATATATATATATTCATTAAAAAGTCTGCTGTATACAATGGCGGGCTTACAGCTATCGAGCCCTGTGCGAAAGCCTCTTTGGGGCCCCTCTAATCGGAATGCAACTTTTCCTTAA
>WUQG02419379.1:0-15343 GCA_011317285.2 Androctonus mauritanicus | reverse complement strand
CTTATCCTCCCTATTAATAAATTCAGAGTAGCCCAGATATGTAACACTTCCACGCACTTCTGTGCCAAGCAAGATGCTGATACCTGTACTCAAAATTTGCTTTTAGTTGCTAAATTATTGTTTATTTGACTAAGTAAACAGTGATATACCAGGTACTCGGAATCTACATTAATAATTATATTTATCAAAGTTATCAGAAGTAAAATTTCAAGTACAGTATTTAAATTATACATTTACTCTTAGACCTCTATCAATAATTTTTTCCTATCTATTTTCTTGGATAATAATAGAAATTTTATGAATTCCTTCCAAATCCAATTCTTCTTTAATAAATAATTATCCTTTTTATAAATATATTCATAATTACAAATATGATTTATAAATTATTAAAATTATATACCATAAGTCAGCTTTTGTTTCTATTTGTAACTGTAGCAGTAGTAAGAACTGATGATGCATATATTATTAATAGCAATCAAGGTACTTATTTTTAATAATCTATTTAAATTAATTCAGAAATATAATTATTATGATGGAAGCAAAGAGCCATTGATTCTAATAATACAGTGCTGCATATCAATAAAAAATTTATCATTTTTGTCCTTAAGAAAAATAATACTGTCCTTCATGATTAATGAATAATTTATTAATATTTAATTTTATGAAAACCAAACTTAAAATGAATTTTGTTTTTCATATCATCATATTTCTTTGCAATTTGTAAGTTTGAATTAATCCAAAATATAAATTTAAAACACTAAATGATTCTTACACAATAAATATATTTTTTTTATTTAAAATATAACTAGCAACTTTTTAATTTTTTTTTATTTTAGATTTTTACATTTTTCTTCTTTCTTTTATTTTTCTTAGATTTTTTTTGTTCTAGTTTTTCTGGATCCTTTGCTTCTAAAATCATTTTCTTTTTCTTGTTTATAAGTTTTCTTTCACCAAAATTTGTTTCATCTAAACGAATTTCTGCTTCTCTCATTGCTACTGATACCTGCATCATTATATCTAATACCTTCTCTTCTGTAAAAAGCATTAATATAAAAATATATAAACAATTTTTAAGTATTAGCTATCAATCAAAACAATAATAACAAATAGATAATAGATAAAAATCTGATATATCTGAATTCTAGAATAAATCAATATTTTAATATTTTCCTACACTTTAACAAATTAATTTTATTTAATATATATATCATCTTTGTAATATCATCTAAAATATAAATTAAATAACTAAATATTAAATTATCAAAAACAACTAAAATACAAATATGATAAAATAATTCCTTTCAGATTATAATTTTGACTCTTTTTTTTATTATAATCTGAATTTATTATTATAACCATAAGAGAACAAATCAATACTATGTAAGCACTAATAGTTAATTAGTTAAGTGAACTAAAGCAGTGAAAGCACTATTCTAATATTATAATGAAAAAATTTCAATAATTTTACTAATCTTATATATTAGTATATATATATCCATCAGATCTAATGAGTTTGCTATATATAATAGACTCCCTCTTATCTAGTTTTGTTTAATAATCAGCCATATTTTCATCAAGCTATGAGCAGAAATAAAAGCAAAAAAAGAATACATCATTCAGAAAGAAAGTGCTTGAAATTGCAATAAGATATATTGAACTGCAAGATATTTAAGCTGCTATTTAAATAATTTCTACCAAAAATTGGCATGATTTTGTGATTTTGTTTCAAAAAATGAATTTAAATCAATGTCAAATGAAGATCACCAATTTTTTTTTATCTAAGTAAATTTACTTAGATAAAATTTATAGATTGCAAATTAAATAAAAAAAATTATATATATGTTACAGGTAATATGCAAAATCTGGTTAATGTCAAGATTAACTGGGAGATATCAACATTATCCAAGTACAATGGATAAAGACAGAAACAAAGTAATTTATCTCATTCCATCCTTATCCGGATAATCTCGATATTAACCAATAAGAACTGGATAGTGTTGAAGATTATTTATTTGTAAAACTAAGCACAAATGGTTGTAACACACTGCAATAAAATGAGAATTTCTGAACTGAAATGCAAAAATAATAAGACAGTAAAATTTACTGTATATAAGAAATTATAATAGTATGATCAAAAACTCTACTGTCAAACTTCAGGGGTGATAGAAAGAGACAAGAGAAGGACTTTTCGTTCTTACAATGTATCCTCTCCAGGGCATAGATTTTGAGCCTTGTTCCTTAGAAGTTTGACTCGAAGCAATCTGTGCCAGCAAAAGTTGTGCTTCATCTCCACTATGTTGAAAAATTGCCAAAGACACTGATTTTCTGGGAACAGTTTTATTCACAGACAAAGCATGTTTTACTTGGGAGCAAAGCTTGACTAGCCACAACAGCCATGTGTGGGCTGAGGAAAATCCTCCAGTGTGACTTCCTCATGGCTCTCAATATCAGGTCTGCATTAATATTTGGGCTGGAATTCTTGGCAATTTTTTGATTGGCCCATATGTAATGTCTCCTCACCTAAACTCTTGAATCTGTTGTATATATCTCTAATTTTATATTTTCACAGTGCATATTTTATATATAAAATATGCACTGTGATATTTTATATGTAAAATATGCACTGTGATATATTATACAGTATATATATTACAATGCATATTTTAATCAGCTAAATCCTGATTTAAGTGCTTTCATACTTGCTGGAGCATCATTGCTTAAACTGTTCCTGGTTTAAGTATTCATGTTAATAACTCTAGTTTTGTATATTTTAAATGAGGACAGATGTTAACAAATTTTGACTATCTCTATGGAACTTACAAAAAAATATTATAATTTGACTTACATGGTTTCCATTTATGTAGTTTCAAATGATACACAGATGTATAAATTTCTATTTTTGTTGAATTTCCATAAAACATGAAATAAAATATTGTTAAACATTTATTTTTTTAATAAAAATATACTCATGACCTTAAATTTTCCTTTCTATGCTTAAAGTATGCTGATATATTTCTTTTGGCTATGTTGTTATCACAAAGGTTACATCAGCAATCAAATTTAAGCATTGTTGGACTTATATGATTTCTGACTTATATGAAAATTTTTTGAACAAATAATCATATATATCAGAAAACTACTATAATGTTTTATTTATAAATTTGCAAATTTCCATATGATTTTATTTTGATCTGAAAACAAACTTTAAATATCATACTGATTAATTTATATAAAATAATTAATGCAAAAATAGAATTCTCTTGAAGATTATGTATATATTGAACATATTATCTTTCTGGATTCATGCTATTATTTGAATCATCTTTTAATATCATTGCATAAAAAACACAATGATATAAAAAGACATTTGAATAAACTGAACATATATTAAAATAACAAACTGATATCATAATAAATTTATATACTAATCTTCATAATTTAGATACTACAGTAATCAAAATTCCATGCTTTTAAAATTGAATCACTTATTGAAATTCTCAAGATAATTTCAACAGATATTAATATAATCAAATAAATAATCTAACATCAGTTTTCACATCAATAAAATTTATTTTAACATCATACAATTAAGATGATCTTCACAGAAAATAACCAACATAAAATCCTCATCAAAAGAAAAATAATTTTTTATTTTGTAGATAAAATATTGATCAAAATTAAATCCCTTTAATATATTTAGGAATATGCTTGTAATTCTAATAGAATTTATTAAAATTTTATAAATGTAAACTAAGTTTTCGTATTTAAATGTTATAATCATCTAAAACAATTCTTTTTTTCATCAAATTTAATGAATATTTGAAAACAAATCTTTTATAACAAAAATGAAGATAGATTTCATATTTTATTCCAAAATTTCACTATTTGATGGAATAAAAACTAATTTATTTTAAATTCATAAAGATGGGAAGTAAATATTTTGAAAAACAAAAATTGTCATCCATGACTGAAAACAAAATCCAAATTATCAAAAATATATTATCATTTAATAAAAATAAATTTTGCATCAGCATTTTAAAATAATTCTTATTACTAATGTTTCATGTTTGAATTATTTATTCCAAGAATTCCATTACCAACCTGTAATGTATTAATTATTTAAATTCATATTTTCTTATTATTTAATAAAAATCTTAAATTTAAAAAAGACTTTTAATGTTAACTATTTAATTACCTTTTGTTTTATATAAACTTAACTTTCTGTTGATAGATTCCTCTATTAAATATACTGAATTTATATCATATTGTGAAACTAATGTTACAGCCATACCATCACGACCAGCACGAGCTGTTCTACCAACACGGTGAATATAAGTTGTGGGATTGGGAACATTATAATTTATAACCAAATTTACAGATGGGATATCCAAACCTAAAGAAATAAAAACCTTATATAATTAAATATTTGGTTATTTATAGAAAAAAATATTTAGTAATATGACATTGATATTCATAATGATTTCATCTTAAATATGAAACATTAAAAGCTAATATTGGATAACAACAAGTGAAGCCATTACAGAGTTGAAGAAAGATGATCATAAGAGCATAACAATAGTTTCCTAAAATAATAAATATTATATGAAAAAATACAAAATACCATATTTTATCATCTAAATTTATTCATACTTATTTTTAGTCATTATCAATATTTTAAAATTTTATTATTGCCAATGCATTCATGCTTGCTAAATCATAGCATTTTTTAGTAATGTTTTTAAATATAAAAAAGGAAATATACTAATATATTGTATTCGATAATTTTTATTCTAATGAATTTAATTACTACTATTATTTTATAACAAAACTTTTTTGCATTAAATAGGTAGCAAAAGTATCTGGTATTTACTGGATATTGCTTCATTTGCTTCTTATTATGTAATTGTCAAACTAAAATATAATAATGATTAAAAAATATTTATAAACTTAATTTTATGGGAAGCAAACATATATATATATATCTTATAAGAAGAGATAAAGCAATAATACTAAAAGATCAAAAACAACTAATCATTTGAAATATATTAAAATAGTCATTTAATGAAATATTGATGTCTGCACAATCTCTCCACATGCATGATTTCAAAATTATTTTTAAATCATGTAATAATCCTTTTAAAATGATATGTCATTTAATATAGAATAAAAAAAATAATAAATGTAAGATTCTGACCTTTTAAAAAGGCAACAAATGGATATGCAGATGTTTATCAATAATATAATTTTAACCAACTGAAAATAATTAACAATAACAACAGATCTAGTTTTATTCAATTTCTCTTACATGGAATGTTTTTCAGTTTGTAAGAAGCCATCTTTAGAAAAAACATATTCTGCATCGACCAGACAATTCACCTTAGTTGTCCATTTAATAGGATACTTCTATCTAGCTAAGGTTCCTGATCAGAATTAGAGCTAGATATGGCTCTAATTCTGCACTGGATTATTGAGCTATTTTAAGTTCAATAAACTATAGCTATATTATTGCTAAAGCATTATTGCATTATTGAACAAGCATTATAGCATTATTGCTTGTTTTGAACAAGCTAAGCTGCTTTAGCATTGGTTTATTGAGGGCAGAACAAGCTAAACTGCTTTAGCACTGGTTTATTGAGAACAATGAAATCAATTCTGAAAAATTCTAGTTCCCTCATTTTACAATTCACAATCATTGGTCATAGTCCCCCAACTTTTACATTTTTAGATATTTTTTCTATGAAAACATATTCTGCTTTTTTGCTTGAAGGCATTTATCAATAAGCTAATACTGTACATTTATACATAAATATACACAAGGGAAAATCATTAAAAAATAGGAATTTTATTAATAAATTTTTTTACAAGAGTACTAATAGAAATTGTTTGTGTTTTATTTTTCAACATAGTCCCCCTATCTCACAATACACTTCATTCATCTGTCCACAAGCTTGAAGATGCCCTCTAGAAAATTGCTTTTTGGTGTGATTTTTAACCAACATTGCACCACTTCCATTATATCATTGTCATTTGAAAACTTCAGAACCTGTAAATATTTTTTCAAAGACCCAAATAAGTGAAAGTCCAATGGTAACAAGTCCAGACTTTATAGTGGATGTTTCAATACCTCAAATATCAGTGCATGTAATATATCAACTGTATGTGCAGCTGTATGGGGGAGAGCATTGTTGGGAAACAACAATACTTCATTTGAAAGAAGTCCCAACATTTCAATCATATCACAGACTTCATTTGTTCACTAGCATGCCACTGTATTGAGCACTAGTCACAGTTTTGACCCTTTTCCTAAAAGTGCTAACTGGTCTCCCACTCTGGTGTTCATCAATGACATTTGTATTTCATTTTTAAATCTTTCCATTCATTCATGCACTTTTCCCTAACTCAAACAACTGTCTCCATACTAAATCCCATTCTTCTATAGATTTCTGAAGGTTTCACAATCTCTGATCACAAAAAACATATAATACTTTATTGCTCTTCCACAGTGCAAGTTGAAGTGAAGCAGCGATGTTGTACAAGCTATTGCACAGATGCATACTGCTCTATCATCACAATCCCTATGTGGGGTATTGCAAAGGAGCCATTTTGTGTCCCGAAATAAAATTTTTCATTGTACATACTTTTCCATGCACTTTAAAATAAAATTCCTGTTATTTAATGACTGACACACAGACACACATTGTGTATATCTGTGTGTGTCAGTCATTAAATAACAGGAATTTTTACCTATTATAAATATATTTAAATTTAAATATATTGATTATAATAATTATAGTACCTCTACTTGCAACATCAGTAGCTAACAGGATTTTTATTTTATTAGCTTTAAATTTCGTTAATGCAATGAATCTTTCTCGTTGTAATTTCATTGAATGAAGTGATACATTTTCAAATCCTAATGATGTTAATGCCATGGATAATATTTGACATTTCCTAGAAAAAATTATTTCAATTAGTTTAATATTTTACCTGTAAATAATTCAAACAACATAGTTATCTTATAGATATACCATAATCAAATTAATTATATTGTATTTAATTATTTATCATCATCACTTTTTCTTAAGTTAATAAAGAAACATTCTATATGTGAAACCTTCATATATATATTTCAAAAGGGAGGAAAAGTATAAAAAAAACATATTTTAGAATTAAATAATAATTTTATTGTTGTTCCAAAAAGCAATATGTAAAGTCAAAATTTTTTTATATTTTTCCTATTTTATTCCCAAAAGAATTAGCATTAAATGTGTATTATAACTACAATATTTTTATTGTGCATGATATTGAAACAGTTTAAAAGTGCATTAACTTCATTTTGTCATTTTTGGTTACTTTATCATTACTTCATTTAACAACTGCAAAGTTCAATTGTCAGTTTTGCTGTTTAATGTTAGATTATTATTTCAGAATTTATTTTTCTGAAAATTTAAAAGACCTGGCCAGGCAGGATTCTGGAAACTTTACAGAACTGTAGTATCATAGAACCATAGTTATTATTTTTGAGCATTGCAACTTTGCATAGTCATTGCAAAAATTTATACATATAGTGTTTCATATTTAAAAAAAAAGTCATAATTAACATTGGAAGATGATTCTTTTATTAAATATAAAGCTTAGACTTTTAAGAATTAATTAATTTAAAGTATGACTCTATAAATCATAAACTACAAGCAATATATTTTAGAAATTATATTGAAATTTATTGTGGCATAGCATTATTTCTCCAAGCAATTCAGTTTTAAATGCAACATTGTACATCAATTAATATAAAATGGGAGGGATATTTTGAAGAGAAACTTTAATTTTATATTATAGCATTCATATGATAAATTATTTTTCTAATAAAATTTATCTTCTTTAATAAATTATATTTCTTATATTTTATAAAAACTGTTGCTATCTTTTACACTGCAAAGAGTAACCAAAATAAATCTTTATTTTTGGAAAATGCATATTTTTACTATTACTCTGTAAATAAAAGAGATTTAAATAAGAAATGAAAGAATCAATTTTTCTAATAAACATGTGTTTTATATATTTTTGAGATATACTTTTTATGTTTATATTTAGTTTATTACAATTATAATAAATTATCATCTATAATATAGCCAACTATCATATAACTACTATAACTGATCACAATCAATTATTGATCTCCATTACTTTATTCAATTCCTGTTTTCTCTCTCCTCAATTTCTCACACTTCTCCTTTAGTAGTTGTGAGCATACCTTTCTCATACATTAAATACTTAATATATCAAAGTCAAGCATTAAATTTTAATATCTCTGTAAAACTAATCTACAATATGGATATTTCTCAACAAGAAAATAAAGTAATCCTTTAGAATTGACATGAACAGATTATTTTAATTTTTTATCAGTTACTATTTATTTAAAATTTAGATGAAATTTAACATATATAAATACAAAAATATTTTATATAATAAAATATGATTTTCCATAAATTTAGATAATAATCAATGAGTAATTTCAACTTTATGAGACATAGCATTTTTGAAATGATTTGATTTAGAAAACTGTAAAATTTTTCATTTAATTTCACACTACAAATTTAATATTTATAAATATATTAATATAAATTTATAAATGAAAACACTTCAATTTGAAAAATCATCATAATTTGAAATTATAGAGACAATTTAATATTTAAACAAAATAAATATAATTAGCTGAAAAGCCTAGTTATAATAAAATATGATTTAAACAAAATTTATAACTCAATATTTTGATCAAAAAAAAAAAATTTTAACAAAAATAAAAAAGTGTCATGCTTTCCAAATAAAATCAATATTTTCAAATTAGTTCAATAATTTTATAAAAATTCAAAAAAATTTAATAAATTTAAATTTATAAAACTTGTCCTGTTTTCATTAAATAATAATTCTTAAAATTTGTCTAATTTACTTTAACATTCAATTGAAATAAATTGCCATTTTTTTCCTTACTTTTTAATGCTTTCTTTCATTAAATTTCTAATTATTAATTAATTCTAAGTTGACTAAGATTAATTTTTTTTGTGATTGAAATAGTTAAAATGTTCTACCTAATGAAATAGATGTGATATTTCATTAGCAGAAAAATCTAATTACACATGATTTTAGCAATAGAGTTTAATGGCATCATATGAAAAGAAAATATGATAATTACATATTTCAAAATTGTAATATTTGGTTTTTATAATTTTGGTTCCCCTTGAAATTTTTTAAGAGTAATTGCCATTATCATTTAATTATCAAAATAAAAATATATCATAAATTATATTAATAAAATGGCATAATTTTCAAAATTGTTTTGATAATAAAAATATCTAAGTTTTTATTAAAAAATTTTCTTTCTGCCTCTAAATATTTAAATAATTATTAATGACAATTGAGAGTCAATAAATCATTATTAATTCAGTATCTATATTAATTTATAAGCAGACATATAGAATTCAACATTAATTTGATGCAAGCTATTTTTAGTTACACAAAACAGAACAGAAACAAAAATGATAAAAAATAAGCATTTGAATCAGCAGAGCAAACGTTTAAAGATTATTAGATTATATTATCTGAAAAGATAATGATCAATTATATTTTAAAAAACTGAATATAAAAGATTCTTACCTGCAAGAGCCTGCAAAAATAATAATAGAATTGTCTGGATTTTTCTCCAAGTAACAGTGAATAATATGTACAAGATAAGGATCTTGAACCAAAGCTGGCATCAAAACATAATATTGATCCAACTGATCAACTGTCGTTATCTCTTCAGATTCTGACCAAAAGAATTTATTTGATAAATGTTTTTCAATATTTTGAACATTTTGTGTAATTGTAGCACTAAATAGTAATGTTTGTTTTTGCTTTGGAAGAGAATTAAATATGGTATTCAGCTAAAAATAAAAAAATATAATTAAAAATTATATTTTATAAGAATAAATTTTAAAAAAAAATTTATTGTTATAAAAATTTATAAATCAGAGATTTTCTTCAAAAATTGCTTTATAGCAGTAGTCTTAAACTCATTCTCTTCAAAGGGCCACTTTAGACATCTTTGATTGGTTGGAGGACTATATTTAAAATTGTGTATTATGGGAAAAAGTTTTGTGAGGTAAATAACCTGAAAGATTATTTTAAATAAATTTACATATTAATTTCCTTCATGATATATCACAACCCAGTTAAAATTATAAGGCCATCTGTGAATGATAGAATTTTTTCAATATAAAACTTTCACTTTTAATTTACAAATACACTGTCACAAAAAAAAATTTTGCTGTAAACATATGAAGTGGCCTCTCTCAAATTCCACCAGTTGCTCATACTGCTGCTGGATGTCATAGAGATATCTTCCTAGACTGCTTAATATAATGAAACAGCAAAATTGGTCAGATATATCCATACTTATGAATACTATTACTTATATTGGCTTCAGAGTCACACTTCTCATGAATTTTTGAAACACTCATGTGCATTCATTAGCAATGAATTTTAATCATTTATATATTTAGCTGAAAGGCATTTGAATACAGTTTTGCAGTTCTCATTCTATTTTTTAGGGGTGGAACTTTTTTTGCAATAAGGTATATATTATGCTTTACTAAGTGTCAATACAATTTATTAAAAAAATAGTTTAATAATTTTCAAATATTTCAAGATAAATGGTTATAATTTTTCTATATGTTCTTGTAATTATAATAAATGCAATGAGAGCTGTAAAAAACACTATCATGGGCCATAAGTGAGACACTTTAGAGAAATTTGGTAAACCTCTCTTTAGAATATTAAATTATATTATATTAACATATTATTTTTAGAATTTCATATTAAACAAAATGGACATTCAGCAATAGTTTCTTTTTACTCTATAATTTTCCAAATATAAAAGAAAATTATTAGTTTTTATCAAAATTATTAAATAATGTAGCAAACATAAATCCAAATAGCACTAATTCCCCTGGTAAATAAATCTTGAAATAAACTCTCAATTAATAATTGATATTTAATTTGTACTATGGTGCCACCATCTATTGGATTAATAATTAATTAAATATGGACTAAGGTAGCACCATCTATTATTTAATAATCAAACTATAATTTTTGACTAATTTCTGAAATTAAAAATTTACCTTGGCCTGGAATCGAACCAGGGACTTCGGGATAACGCCCCGACATCTTACCAGTTAGACTACCAAGACAAATTTAAATATTAAACTAATGCATCTTAAGAAGAATGTTCCGCTAGATGGAAGACAACTCGAACTTTCTCGAGTTTTGATGTCATCCGTTCGAGCTGCTTGAACTGAGCTCAGGCACAACTCTAATGTTTATGTTTATTGTATAAACCAATAATTTAAAAGCTGACAATGTTCTAGAATCCCTTCTAATGAATGTGTTCTTAAATTTGTATGTTTGAGCTGAAGATGGCTGTAAGAAGCCGAAAGCACTCCTCTTTTTTAATAAAAGTGCAATTTTCATGTGAATAAGTTTGTCAGGTCTACTCATTTAGTGCTTACTTGGACTTCCAATTTTACAACTGCAGATAATTATTTTTCCTGTTTATAGTGCTTGAATTTTATTATTAATTTGTGTAAAATAGGGAATATTATTTCATTTTCATTGATATTTAGGCAAAAATAAGAAAATATGAATGTAAATAGTCACCTGATATTTTAAATATGCATGGCATGCTAGTTGTAATATCCTGAAGATTATTTCATGAGAAAATTTTTTCATCTATTTATAGCTAATTTTTACAATCTTGTATTGATCAACCAGTTATTTACTGAATCAAATTGGCAAAGATTACAGTTATTTTATAACTTTTATGTGATATTTAAATTTTCTCAAGTTTTTTAAAATAAATTCACAAATTTTTGAAATACATATAAAAATTATTGAAATATATAAAAAAATATCATCATCAAATAATATTTATTGCTTTAATCATAAATTTATCAAAATTTTGTGATACTTTTGAAACAGTTATTAGACAATAATTCATTTATAAAAATCTGCATAATGTTTGGTTTTATAAACTATTGTAGATTTAAATATGATTAAATTTTTTCATTCACTACTTTTTATTTAATAGACATGCAGCCTCTTACTCATAGCTATCTAATCAAACATTTACAAAGCATTTGCAAAAAAATCATATAATCATCAATCTGATATACTAAAAAAATATTTCCAAAAAAAAATTATATATATAAAATAATTACACAGTTTTAGAGATATATATTTGATTAACAATTATAAAAACTAAAAAATTTTTGATGAGAAACAAGAGATGAATTTTAATAAGTTTATGATTATGAATTAGACTTAATTACAAATGTTTGATTTTAACTTAACAATTTTTAAATTATCTTAAGTATTGATTAATTATGATGAGCACTATATATGTTATTAATTAGACCAGTTTAATATTTTTACTTCAGAGATTATAATTAGGCAAATAAAATCTAAAAAAATTAGAATTTTCCTAAATCACTAGGTCTTTTCTGATACACTCATAAATTTTGCAACGCATGAAAAGGAGCTAAGAAAAAATTTCACCGTTTGAAATTTCTGCACTTTATCACTCACACAACAAAACATTTTTTTGATAATTATCATTTCTAAAAACAGCTTATGGTCTTGCAGTTTTGCATCACCAGTTTTGCCACATGTATAAACAAAGAAATTTTTAGTCATATTTACAAAGGAAAACTTTTGATAAATTTTTTCATTCTTAAATATTTCAATACGTTGTTTATCTGATTTCAGATTCTTATTTAAGCTGTTTATTAAGTTTTAATTATGATTAAGATGTTCTGGCATGCAACTATTTTCTTATTTTATATGTACTAAAAAATTTTGAAATAATTTCACAAAAAAGCAGACTGAAATGGCTTAATAAATAATAATACAATTACAAAATAAACATTAGAAGATAAAATAATAAACAATACTTGAAGAAATGAGTATTATGCTATAACTGGAAATGACATACAAGTACATCACAAATTTTGACCTCAGTATCATAATATATAGTAATTACTAAACATTCAATATTTCTCTTGGTATAGTTATTCAATATTTATCTTTAAGAAAAAGAACAAATTACTTTCTTATTGTTAACTGTTAAGAGAGAGAGAAGTTTTTAATTTTATTTGTCATCACAATTTGTATATTATATATCTGAAGAAAAAATTTGTAAAAAATAAATATCTTTTCTCTGATGGAAAGTGTCAAAATAAAAACAATTAAACATATCAGAGAACATAAAAAATTAGAATATGAAGCAAAATTTTATATATAATAATTTTATAAATTTTATTCATATTATTTTTATATAATATAAATAAAAATTTTATATTTTTAATTTTATATTTATAAAATTTTATTGATTTAGAATCTTTTGAAGTTGAATAAATATATTTCACATTTCCCACTATCATGTTTTATTGCCCTTGTTTATGTGCTATATCAACTTGTGCATCACCTCCAAATGACCTCAGACCACTCCTGGTAATAAGAGCAATCTGTTATTTATAAATGAAACAGAAGATGCAGACTATGGAAAAAGATTTACAACTGAATGAAGTATGATACTTTGTTTGTTCACATAATTTTGATATGGAGGTATCATATTACTTAAAAATTCATTTAAAATCAATAAATTATAGTAAAAAAATGATTTATTATCTTTGTGTTAGAAAAATAGACAATGTTGAAAAATAACAATTCACACATTTGGAAGATTTATTTTAACAAAACAGTGAAATTTTGTATAATTGACAATTAATTAGCTTGCATGCTAATTTGCATTTTATATCTTTTGATTGGGTTTCACATTACTACTGCTGGCTTAATACAGGTTGTCCTCAACTTATGATCATTCAATTTATGCTATTCTGATTTTACAATGGTTCATACGATATTCCAAATTTGATTATCATCAAAACATATTGGCTAGAAATATTTTTTTTTATTAAAAATATAATAAAACAATCATTTATCACTTGGGGATTCAGGTTCAATTCCTGATTATTTTATAAACTTGAAAACTTAGGATCAAATCCAGGCAATTATACTATCTTAAAGGATTCAATATTCCAATTCTTATTACTACTACTAAAAATATTATCATTATTGGTCATTTTCAACTTTTTTACAATGGGATTATTAAAACATAATCTCATTGTAAATCAAGAACAACCTGTACTTGGCATATTGAATTTGCATATTCATAAAATATGCAAGTTGAAGATGATGAATGTAAAATCTTTCTTTATTAAAAAAGATTATGGCTAGAAACTGAAAAATTTTTCAATTTTCATTTAATAAAATTGAAAAATTTTTATTTTTTTATAGATGAAATTTTGATTTACCTCAAGTACTAAAATTTTATGTTTAATTAGAATAAACATTTTTTTTTATTAAATCTGGTTTTTAATAGACTAGTATAAATTGAAAAATATTTACATTATTCTTATGGGATAATTGATATTGATATAATAAAATATATTTAACTTAAAATATCAAAATTATGTATAATTCTAAAATGAATTGAAATAAAATTTTATTAAATTATTTATATTATTCACCTTTTAGTTAATGCAAGAATCTGATTCATAGACAAAACAGTAAGTAATAAACTCCATGCTGTTAAAGCTGTACTATGTAATGAAGTTATTTCTGGTGGATGAGAAGGTGGTACACCATTTCCCTTCAAAAAAGAACAACTAAATACTGACTGAAGTGCATCCATTGTGTTAGCAATGACCTGCAAATAAAGCATTTCACATATATACATTATTAGCTAAAATACTTGGTGTTGCAAAGTTTTTTTTTTATAAATCACATAGTAAAAATAACTATTAAAAAATAATTGATTGATAATGAAACAATTTAAAATTTATTTCATAAATGATTGATTATATATATATAATCAAACAGTAAACAATGCTCCAAATTCAATATCATTTTTCACTTGTTATTGTTTGTTTATATTTCTTTTAAAAATTAAATTACTAAATTTTCAAAATTTGTTCCTATATGAAAATACCTATATTAAACTTATAGAAATATCTTTATATTATAAAATAAATAATAAAATACGTGTTAAACACCTGCTTTACAACAAAAAGTGAAGCACATGCTTGGCCCTTTGTTGCATAGTACAAAAGATCATGCACACATGTAGAAAATCAACACTTGTGTGTTTGGCTCTGTTTAATTTACCTAAGAATTTAATTATTATGCCCATGTTAAAAGTAGGCATGGTCCATTCAGGAAATGCTGAACACCGATTTTTAATGTGAATATG
>WUQG02419368.1:0-15343 GCA_011317285.2 Androctonus mauritanicus | reverse complement strand
TATTTTTTAGCGATCGGTACTGAGACTACCGCATTACCACTACCGTCCTTGGGAAAGGTTATAGCGAATAGACTATAGTTTTTCTCTTCAAAAATTAATATACGAAACGTTTTTTTTTTTTTAGATATTTGTAAAAGTTCGGATTAATATTAAAATCTTAACTTGATAGATAGAGAATTTTTTTATCTTTGTTTTATTCATTTTTCGCTTTCGGAATACACTTAATAGTTATATAAAAGGAAGAACATTACACAAAACATGGAACAATTTAGTGAAATTAAACTATGAAGACAATTTTGCATTTACAGTATTTTTCTATTCTCCAGAGAGGAATTTTTATTAATATTTTATCAATGTATACCGATTTGTATCAATTTAAGGTCGAAAGCTTGGTATTGTTTTTTTAATAAGTGAAGTTCTTACTTTTAGAATGATTTCTTTTTCCATCTTTTTTCCCCGTCTTCCCGTTACGGATATTATGAAGAGAAAGAAATATTAAAATTTAATTTGCAATTTATGACAAAAGTAAGGATAAAAATACTTTAACTCTTATACGAAACATAAAAAAAAATGATTTTATATATATTGCACGACAAAATTTTTCATTCAGAAACTTAACTCAGAACAATGAATTAATTGTTACTCTTCTGTTTCAAAAAATACAAAGAGAAAATGCTGTATGATATAGGTATCAAAACACTTATTAATCTTAGTACTTTACCGTGATTATACTGTAGTTAGACACACTATAATGAGTAAAACGTGACCACATTGTGATGTCATGAATTTAGATCCGTGTAATGTCTGTGTTTGGTCATCAATGGTATCATTAGCTCTAAATTTGCTATGGTTAGTCAAAGAGAAACATAGAAAATTTAAATATTTTTTTATTATAAACGAATAAAATATCTATAAAGATCAGAGTAATAATTTTTGATTAAAATTTATACAAAAATAACCATTTATAGAGCATCATTGATGCTAATCTTCTTGTTCTGTTAGACTTTATACATAATTTAAAGTCTTCTTCGATAAAAATGTTTTATTTTTTCTAGAAAGACAGCAAATTTAATATGTTGTAATAATAATTTATTGAAGAATTAATCAAAATATATTAAATATATCTAAAGATCCTATAAGCATTATATAATATTAATCCCATTTTCTCTTATATATATATATATATATATATATCATTTTTTTTTAAATTTATATACGGAACATATAATAAATATCGAATAAAAATGACCACACAGCACTAAAATATGGGTCAATATGTATAGAAATATCGATTGGCCATCAGCAACGTTTTGTTTGAATCAGTGGAAGAAGAAGAAGAAAAAAAAAAAAACAAGAAAGGAAAAATTACTCACCATATTTCAGAAAACATTTTATCGTCAACGACACATCAATGTTTTTTCTATGATAAGTTGTGCTGCTGACAGTTTCCATAAAACTTTTATACAAAGAAAAAATAATAAAAAACAAGCTCCGTAGAAAAAAAATTCAGTAAATGTCAGATAATAGGATGTGAATAAGAAAAAAAAAAAAAAAATATTGTTAGAATAGCAAATTTATAAAACCCACCGATGATATTCATTTTGTGTGTTTTTTTTAATATAAATTACAATTAAATTTACATTAATTTTAATAAAAATAAAACATGATGCGTTTTGTTAATTACCTTTAATAAAATTACAACAAAAGTTTCCATAAACAATAACTATTAAAATAACAGATTTGTGTCTATAAGCATTGTTAACATAAATTTAATTACAAATATTTATTAAGGTGGAGCATCTTACAAAACTGATTTATTACACTTTACCGATGTCATTTAAGAGTAAACAATGTCAGCAACAGAACACCACGGTTTAAAGACATATTTTATCCACTTTTCAAAACTTGCAGATCATTTTATGTAGCGAGATAATTACTACTTTATTTCATAATTATGCACTACTCTAATGATCAATGTCCAAGTGTGGTGTAACTTCGACTTTTCCTGGAATGCAAATTTCCTGCGACAAGAGAATACACCGATGTCATTAATTTGTCACCATCGTCCGTAACAGTTTCAGATACAGGTATTAAGCCAACCAAGGTTGCTATTTAATTATTTAAACGTTGAAAGATTATGGAATGGAAAATAATAACAAAGCATATTCTAAGTTACGTTCATTGGGGAACTCTTGTTTGAATTGTTTGCGGAATGAACCAATTTTCAATTGTTTGCTACGATAATAATAAATAACAATTGGCTCTAAGGTACCGCTTGATGGTGTTTATTACCTTTATTATAACCTTGAAATTACTGATGCAGAAATATCGGTTTACTTATATATATATACATATAGCACATCAAATTTGTATAATTAATCCCTTCACATTCAACTGTTCCAATTATTGTTGGATATTTAGGTAATGCCCTCTAGTCATTTGTTAAAGTTTCTAGTCAGATTAATGACCAAACTGTTTCATTTATTGTACAATATTTCCCAAAGGAATTTATTATTAGTTTACTATTATAAAATCTTACCAGAGAAATTACAAACGGTATTTCCCTTTTGTAATTTCTCTGGTAAGATTTTATAAGATTGAATTAGTAACAGATCAATTTTTAGGATACATATATATATTTTTAATTTTTTCCTTTTAAAATCGATCATTTTTACTTTCCAAGAAGGAATTTTAGCATTCCGATAATGAATGAATGAACGAATTAATTAAAGATTTTCATTTTATAGCACACAAAAGACATTTTGTTACGGTTGTTTACATATCGATATTCGCTCTTGATAAGTTTTATTAAAGAATAAAAGAGTATAAAGTAAATATAAATTAATTATTTGACATTCCGGATTTAAGATCACAAAGATTTTTTTTTTTGTTTTTATTTCATTTCACTTGAATAAAATCTTCGTCCTGTTTGATAAAATTTAAATAAAGTTTTATATGAATAATTTTCTTTAAATATTTTTGTAAATTATTATAACGGTGGATCTGAGAGAGGTTTAATAGAATCTGGGCCATTCAAACCTCTCTTAGGCTCCACTTAAATTTAGTTTAATGTTTTCTCGCGTAAAATATTAAATTTTGGAGACATTTTTGGATCCAGGAACCAGGTTAAATGTCCTTTGTAGCATAATTATAAGCCAAAATTAATTTTTGTTATTTATATTAATATCTTGACGCATTTCTGGTGATTACAAACGAAGGATTTATGTAATTATAGTTGTAAAAAATTAATGAAAGGATTTAATCATAAATTCTAAATTAATCAAAATCATCAAGGTTTGATAGGGCCTGGACCATTCAAAAATGGGCTATCCCTTCTACTTAAATTTAGTTTAGCGTTTTTACTTAAAATACTAAAATTTGGAGCCCTTTCGGGCCAAAAAATCATGTCAAATGCCCTCTGTAGTATAATTATAACCATAATTAAGTTTTATTATTTACATTAATCATCTTAACGCATTTCAAGTGATTACTAACGAAGATTTTATATAATTACATTTTTTTTCAAAAAATTAACGAAGGGATTTAATCATATAAAATTCTAAATTAATCAAAATCATTATCAATTAATATTAGTTTAACGAAATTTAAATAATTAAGACAGATCAAAGTCTTCCTTAGACAGTTTTTTCCTCCCATCCGAGAGATTTTTAGTTAAAATCAGAAAATTATTAGATTTATTGCTACTTCATAAGAGATTATAGATTGATATCGATTAAAGCATTCAACAGCCTTAAATGTCATCAAAAAGTAATTAAATGAAAAATTCCAAGCAATTAACGTTAATATTTTAGGCATGTTATATAAGAATTTTGCTGTGAAAAACATTTAGCTTTTTTTTTTTTTTTTCGGTGAAAGTAAGTTCTGTACGATTACCTCATCAATGTGCAGAGAACCTTTAAATTGCTTCTAAAGATTGATTCTCTTTAATAAATATTCTCAGTAATTGCAACGCCACATTAAATAAAGGGATAATACAAAATAGGAAGAAAAAAAAAAAAAAAAGTGGTTCTTAAGGAGCACTGAAGTTTCTAGTGCTCGAATGAATTTGCTTCTATTCTTGTATTTTATATTCACTTTTACTTTTCTGCTGCTCTGTTTTATATTCGCTTTTAAATCCCCATTCTGTCTAATGAAGAATTTACTAAATTCTGTCATCATATTTTTTATAATTACAGCAAAATATTCTTAAAAAGATGTCGTTATGAATTTTTTTTTTCTTTTTTTTATATCGCTTAGATTATTTTTTAACAAACGTTTATATTTATACAAACTTCATTATTTTTCCATGATAAAAAAATCGCAATTAATTACATTACTACTTATATAAATTTGCTGAAGGATATAATGTTTGTCAGGAGGAGGAAAAAAAATATTGTTTAAGAGTTAAAATAAATTGTATAAAGATATAAATCTAACTTAACTCGAAAGTTTTTCAAATCTATAAAATACAAAGAAAAAAATTTATTTTACTAATAAATTTTTGAAAGAAATTTTATAATGCTAAATTTAATTAAAAAAGTATTATTTTTTAATTCACAATGCCGAATAATCTTAATAAAAATAAATAAAAACATTAAAGTGAAAAGTTTTTATTTAATTTTTATTATTATCTAGGCTATTGTTAGCGGTCTCATTGTTACATCATGAGCTATTGTTGCGTATTAAGTATTGTTGTTGATATCAACCAATAAAAGCGTGTCGACGCTTACGTTATCATTAATAATGTCGTATAGGTTTTAAAACGTTAACATCGTGCATTTTTAAAGTCTCAACTAGATTATTTTTATAAAAATTTATTAAAAAAAAGAATTTTTGAATGACAAGTACATTAAAATAAAATTTAATTTACTGACATAATCACCGTCAGGTAATAAACTTAAGTACTTAACTTATTTAAAAATATTATTACAGCTGTAATTCATCTGAGAATTTTCATTAAAATGAAATTAAAAACAACTTTAATTTCATTAGTCTGTCTTAATTAAATAATTTTCAAGCGAGTCTGATGTTTTAAATCTAAAAATTTCCACAACAAAGATTTCTCTGAAAGAATTTTTTTTTTTTTTTTCTCTATGCCAATTGGGCATTATGTGCATACTCATTCCACTCACTTGCGTAATTCAGATAGATTTGTCACTGTCATGATGTCTATTCAATAATTCATGATATGATGAAATCTTCTATGCCTGCATCTAATTTAGGAGAAGTTTTCGTTCTTAGATGACGAAGACAATATCCCATCGAACGAATTCACGTCTTTTTCTCCAAAAATTTCAGTTCTTTTCCTAAAGAGTATCGGTACGGAAGAAAGAAAACATGTCACGAAAGAAAACTGATGTCCCACTGGTTATAGGTTTTTAAAAAGCGTCGAATTTACATAAGTTGATGAAGAATTTATGTTTGAATTAAGGCTGTTTTGACATGGCATAAATTTTATGGCGTGTACGAAAAGAAAGAGTTTTAAGAGTAAATGGATCGCATTTTTGGAGTTATAATCTATAAATTGATGAGATACATACTTCTTAAATGTCATGACACGGTACGATGTTGAAGAAGTAAAAAAAAAAAAAGAAAAGAAAAGATATAGATTGTTGCATGCAGTCTTTTATTCTACAGTATAAATATTAAAATCGCTCTCTTAACTCGCGCGATTCGTAGTTTGCGAAGCGACTGTCGGTTTTAGCGATAAAAAAAAGAATTAATTGTTTTTTTTTCAAATTGTTAACAATAAAATCATTTGCATATAATAATAAATAATACTTCAAAATTTAAATTATAAATAACATGTGATAAAACTGAATAAATCGCTTCTATATTTTTCCTTCGCTTCTTACAGTCAAGTTTTATCGATTTTTTTCACATTTTTTTATAATCGCAAAAAATAATATACGACAATTTAAATTAAATGAAAACTTTTTCATCTCCTTTAAAAAAAAAAATAATAAACGTTTTAAATATCGGGATTAATTAACGTCATTTAAATAAATGACATTAATTAATCCCGATATTTACAGGTAATAAACATTAATTATCTTCCTTTTATTACTTGTTAATATTAAAATGATGTTACTCTGCATTCGTCAATTTAAAAATCAAATAAAATTTATTTCGTTTTGAATCGTGTGTTAATCCTAAAATGAATAATAATAATAAAAGAAAGAAAATTAAATTAATACGAAGTTAAAAAAAAAATAAAAAAAAAAAAAAAAAGGCAAAATTTCACTTATTTAAAGCATGTCTTTAGCGTAATATTTTCCTTTTTTTTGTATTATATATATTTAATAGCATCTAAAAGCTTTTTAAAAGCTTTTAAAATGAATAGGATTTTCTTATTTAATATTAAAAGCTTTCGACCCATTTTTCTTTCATAATTTTCTAATTGATCATCTTTTCTTGGAAGCATACGTCTAATAAATATGCATATACGTATTTACAATATTTATATTTTAAATAATTCTTTCATTAATCCGTATGGAAATAAAATACAAATATTTATGTACCTATATGTATAATGAATATCATTATGTATGTAAGATATAAATAGATTCGTTTCGTCGATAAAAAATAATAATAATTAGAGAGTAATTTTCTGTTACCGTGATTAAGCTATGGAATTTTTCTTCGCTAGATTCGCGTTACTTTTCGCTAACACATTGTAAACATTCGATATCATCTTATATTTGATTTTTTGTATGTATTGTTCAGCTTTGAATTTTTCAAACTTATCTGCGCGACTTTGTTTACACTACTTACGAAAATTCAAATAATTTTTAGTGAAATATATGATTGCGAGTAATTCGCTTGATTAATCGTAAAACTTACTAAAAATGATAATAAATATTGATTTTCATACTGATATGTGAAACGCACGAGTCACTTCTGGATAGAAGACATTAATGACGCTTCCTAAAACTTAATTCTTTTTTCTTTATGGATAATAGAACTTTTAAATTGGATTTTTTTTTTATTTTATTGAATAGCTCCTAAATAAAGTGAGATAATTCTGTGTTTAACGAAAAACCGACTGTTGATAATAGTTTACTTGTAGATTCGCGCTTTTCAATTTACAGATTTAGACGAGTACTTAAGGAATGTAAACAGACTTGTTGTATTTAATTCGTTTGCATAATTGAAAAGCACTCGATGTCGTCCAAGTACAGTTTTATAAATAAGGAATCGTTCTTAACTCCACTTCATTTAGAATTTATTTAAATTTATCAAATCAACTGCTAGTATATATGTGTTCGCCAGATGATCGAAATGTTAGAGTACCTCAATTAACACCACACTTTCGCTTTCGTTCCATCTACTTAAGCACGTCTCGGTAAAACGACGGGCTGAAAACATCTCATAACGTTAATCATTATTGTTAATCTAAGTTGCTGTCGTTGTCTAGACAACTGCTTGTCAGTACAGTATGTGCCTTCACCTTATAATACTTCTGGTGAAACATGCCACTAGTGATGAGACGTTTAGTTGGCAGCACCGATTGATCTGTATGCTGATCTTGTCGACCTTAGATAATGACGTAACAGAAAGGTCGTCGACGATAACTTTACTTCGCTACATTAGCCAAATTACAATGTACACTTCCCTTTTGATATAATGATACGACTACACGGATACTTTATAACAGAACTCCTATTATTATTCGATCAGTATTCAATTCAGCTTCTGTTACTACAGTATTAAATGTTGATTATAGGAAAGAAAACGTTTATATTTGGCATCCAAACTACTAAATTGACAATATATTTTGCTATTTTACTAGTAAGAAAACTTCTTTTAAATTGATAATATTCCAAAAATTTTTATGTTTTATTAAAAAAAAAGGTGTAATGCTATTCATTTAAAAGGAGTATATATTATTGAAATAAGATTTTATCCAGATACTCTATCCTTTTTGTAAATACAGAGTCTAAATGGAAGGCGTTTTATCTGATGAATGAAAGAAAGAGTGAAAAAAAAATTTTTTTTTTCTCCACTACAGAAAGAAGTTGAAGTAGTTAAACACCCAAGGGAAGTGACCAGGTAGAAAGTAGGTACGTATTCAATCGTTATTCTAGTAAAGTTCATGGTACGTCAGTACAACTAAGGTCTGATCAGGATACCCGATTATGCCATTCTTCCAATTTTTGTAGATATCCTTTATTCGTTCCTTTTTTTCCCGATACAATAAATGAGATCTGGATTGATGTTTTAAATCTTTGCATTTTGTTAAAAAAATAAAATAAATAAATATTTGTGCAATAATGAAGTTGAATATATTCTCGATGTAATTCGAAGAATAGCAGGTAAATAAATTTTTGTCAATTTATTTGAAATTTTTTAAAAATGACATTTTTTTTCTGATTTTGTTGAAAAAAAATGAAGAATATCGGATTTCTTACTCCTCTCCAGAGTTTATACTGATCTTAATTGTTTTTTTTATATATTGAGTATTTGATTATTTGTAAAAAGTTTTGATTTTTTACAAATAATCAAAACATTTTACATCATAAAATACAATTTACTTATATAGTTTACACTTAATTGTTTTTTTTTATGATGCATTGCATTGTTACTAAAAATTTTGACTTTTTGTTGTCTTTAACTGTTGTTACTTAGATATTTTATGTACTTGTAATTTTCTAATAAACACCCAGGGGAATTAAGTATATTTGATTTTTATGTTGTCATTTATTTCTTACTACCAGTACCAATGCACCTTGTTGAACATACAAATGAATTTAATAGAATTTGAAAGATAAATAATATTTTATTAAATCTTTAAAAGTAATTCCTGAACTCTCACCTTTAAATCTAAGCTTTAAAGATAAGCTTTATAGTGACAACATATTGTTAACATGGACCCAATCACTACAACAGTGTCTGGTTCATACAATGTAGATGGATTATAGGTAAAAGCAGAATTTTGCTTACAACCCCAGTGACGTAGCTGTACAGATGCTGCTTTTGAGTGTATACTCTCCTGCTTACGGCGATAGAGGTCATTCTTTGTAATCTAGCAGCCCTTTCATCCTCAGATTCTTCGGATCGTTTTTTCATGGCGGCCGACCGCATCGCTTTTAATCTAGAGTTCTTTTCCTCGTTCGGTCTTACTTGAGTTTCTTCTAAACTTTCAGAAGATCTTTCGAAATGCTTTCTAGAAACAACATTTTCGTGTTTTTTTTTTGTTTTCCTCTTTGAATTTTCTTCGTTCTACATCGTGTTTGTGTATGCGACTCCATTTTGGAACAAAACGATCCCTGGCGGAAAAAGTTCGCGGTATCTGTTTTCCCAAAATAAAATAATAATAATAATAATAATAATTGTCCCAGGGGACTTACCATGAATTTCGGATTTTTCCTATCAAGATGATACCATTACGCGATTATGTGCAAAATTTCGACATTATAACTCATTTGGAAGTACGATTTCAAAATCGGACACACATACATACAAACATTCAGCTTTATATATAAAGATACATGCTAAACTGGAAAACATGTGTTGCTTCAAGAAAAAAACATAGTCATTTCTAAATTTTTGACATTTCTTAAACCAGCAAACATTCTGATTTTTTTTATCTCATAATTAATGATGATTATTAATACTTTTTAGCACTATTATCTGTATATAGCATACTTACATATAAAATCAGTGGAGTACTCAAAAGGGGGAGAGAGGGCACCAAGCTGAATGAGAGACCAAGAGCATGGAATATCATCGCTATTCACCAGATATTTGTATACAAATTTTTATATAATTTTCAATTCTTAAAAATTATTTAAGAAAACGTGTGTTGAAAGTTAAAACAGTTGTGTTTTTTTGGAGGGGAGAGAGAGGGCCAAACAAAAAATTCCCCTCCTGAGATACCAAAGATTCTGGGTACGCCATTGTATAAAATATATTTTGCTAAATTTAAAGCTTAATATAAGGAAAGAAAAATCTTATATATTGTTAGAGATTTTATCTAGAATATCAGATTTTTATCTCTTATTAGCATTTAATGGATAACACTTTCTTAAAGTTTTGATATTTCGGATCGATACTTAGATTTTAAAGATGATTTGGTAGTGAAAGTCAAATCTAGCGTGCATTGCTTCGTTTCATTACTCATTTTAAATTACTTTTGAAACAAACTGAAATAAAATTATTGAAAGAGAAATTACTTTATATATTAAGATATTTATAAAAGTTAGCGTAAAAATATTACTACTACATTAATGAGATAAGTTTGGACACTTGGATAAGGATGGAAAGTCCGATTGCAAGAACAAAAATCTTTGTTTGTATGCAATAGAAAATTATTTGGTATTTATACTTATTTTCTATTTTCGATAAAAAGAAAAACAAAAAAATTCTGGAACCATTCGGTATCAGAATATTTTTTTGCACCGTGTAATCCTAATATCAGAAACATTAAACGAAATAGAAAATCCAATTTATCTTTTATACGGTATAAGGTTATTTCGTTCCAGTTTTTTTTTCTAAAGAAAAACTTCGACTTTAACAGGATTTGAGACTTTTTATGTGTTCATCAGATTCCCGATGTTGCTTTTACTCGCTGACTATTCTTATTTTGCTAGAAAGGCTAATTCCTCTGATCAATCTACTAAGCAAAGAAAAATTTTGTTTTTTATTTTACCGGGCATTCCGCAAACTTAAATTAATTTTTATGGCCTTAAAGGTAAAACCACATGATGCACGTGTATTAATTTATTCAGTTTTGTGCCTTCTAAATTATTTTTGTCATTTATCTACTTGATATCAGTTAACACGAACATAAAAATTAATTATGTTATGATATCAACATCAGATATTTAGAAGAACAAAATCTATACGGTACTTTATTGCAGATAGAGAGATATCTACTAAAAATATTGATAAAATGAGTAAAAATGGATTAAAAAAACAGTTAAAACTGTTTTTTAAGACACTGTACAACGATAAATTTTTCCCCATTGAAGCACCTCAATGAAATCTTTCACGCTTACAGGAAACAATAAGAGCGAGAAGAAGAATGGTTTATTAAAAAATAATATAACTTTTCACGCAAAATTATATCATTTTGAGAAATCAAAATGCAATTTTCTTATGTTTTTCTTATTCAGCATAACTGGTAGGAGATTACAAATATGTTTAAGCAAGAAGACAATTATTTTGGACGGTCTTAATTTGGATTATTCAGATAAATCCATTCTCAATCTACTATCTTCATCAGACTACATGAATGACTTTGATTTTCAATTATTTAACGTATGGAATTGAACAATAGAAAGACATTTAGACTTTTTTTTTCTATTATATATCTATGCAAAGTGGAAAAATCAGTTTAAATGTAGTAGAAACTTTAACAAATCGATAGAAGGAGTACACACACCATCATGAAGACGACTTGAACTTTCCTTAATGCTTTTCTAATGTCTTGATGATTCAATTGGATTACCGTTTTTCGGTTGCATAGCGTCAAATTTGATCTAACATATTCACAATGATAAGCGGCTTTTAAGTATCTTACAAGGTTATAAAAGTATATAAAAGATCAAAGATTGGACTAAATATAATAAAAATTAAGTAATATATTTTTTCTTCATCGTAAAATGTTCTCTAATTGAAATTTACTTTTTCGTTCGACATCAACAAGATTTACATCCAAATTTTCTCTATATATTCTTCGGTAATAAAAAGAATTTTCGCAGCAACCACACTAAAAAGTTAACTGATCTCTATCTGAACAGAAGTAAAAGGGATTGCAACCTGTCAAAATTTTAACGTAGAAATTAATTTTTCTACCTTATTTTTTTCTTCTTCTTCTTCTTCTTCTTCTTTCATAATCCGAGAATGGTGAGATTTATAGATAAATCACGAGTCTGGTACTAGATCCTGTTCTATTAAGGAAAAATAAAATGGTTCGGAGTAAAAATATTTGTTAAAGATTTTATTTCAAAATTTATGAGATTAATATTTTCTAAAATAATTTATTTATTACTCCAATATTCTAGATTTTTTCCTGTTTATTTGGATAACTTTAATCTAGTTTATTACGTTACACCGAAGATTTAAAACTCAGATTAAATGCATAAATACGTTGTCTAGACCAAATTTATTTTTTTATTTTTTTTGTATTTTTTCGTCTTCGAGTTGTGTCGAATTATATTTAACAGAATAACGTTTAAAAAAATTTATTAAATTATAAATACTAGAAAGTTACATTACTGTTATTGTGATAAGCTACTTTTCTTACACTGTACGAAAGCAAAAAAAAAAAAATATATATATATATATTGAATATTTCAAGCGAAACTTAACTTAAGGATAATATTTTAAAGCACTAAATAAACTTAAGGTTCACCAAAATTTGATAGTAAGTTTATTTTTCATTTCAATAGGGGGAGAAAAATAATAAATCTCAATGTTGTTGCAAAGCAAAATTTTTTTTCGCATCTATAGGTTTTCACGGATAAGAAGAAGAAGAGTAAAAAAAGAAAATGCTATTTTCGCACTTGGACATTCTCGAAGTCCCACAAAGTGCATCCCGTACCAAATATTTAGTTTTCTTTCCATCATCTTACATCAAAGTAGAAATGGTCGGTATGTGAAGTCCAATTCGGAAAGTGAGTTGGGAATCTCAATATGTAAACACACATGTTGAAGGAAAAGTCTGTCAAAAACGGAATGCTGAACTACTAAGATTACGGGATTGTCCACCTACGGGATTTTACGAACATATGTGATGGTGGTTCGCTCGATTTGCCAGCTTCTTTCTTCCGAAGATGTGGAACGACCGTGATAGATGTGTTTTACAACCAATGGCCCTTTTCTTTTGTTCGCTTCTAAACTTTCTAAAAAATCTTGTTTATATGCTTCGTTAGAACAGATAGGATATATTCCGAATCCTATCAAAAATGAACGTTATACTTTAATACAGATATCCTGAAAAAATAAATATAAACACGTTGCTCTCATCTTTTATACATCTAGGCAGTATCGTAAAGAACTGTATAATGAATGCTAATTATGGATAAATATCAAAGGATAACGAGTAGAATTTTTTTATTGTTGTTTAAATTATCTGAGATTCCATATATAAATAAACAAATAATGTACCTGTTTGTATACAATTCCTTTCTGTATATTAGAAAGTATGAACAATTTTATTGCACTTTTGAAGAATAAAAAAAAATTATTTTTGATTTATAGAACGTTTTTTTTTTTTACCTTAAAAAATATCGTCGCATCTAAAATTGTGATATATTAAGTACCAAAGAGACGTATCTGTTTTATTTATCTTGCGATCCCATCTTGAAAAAACTTTAAAGAGAGTTTTCAACAATTTCTACCAGTAAACAAGTTTACGCTATTTTCACTTTAATGAAAATGTTCATTATAATTTATAAAAACTAAAAACTTTGTTGGCAGTTTCACAAGCAAAAAAAAAAAAAAAGTTAATGAGATAATGCGTAACATTTAATAACAACAATTGTAACATATAAAAATAAATTGCTAAAATATTTTATAAATTATTCTTCTTGATAAATTTGAAGTTTTGGAAAAGATAAAAATTGCTTTAAACAATTTTTATACTCCAAACGGAATATTCTCTGATAAAGCTATTGAAAACATATTTATGTTGTACTATTTACGCTATAACTCTATTCCTCTGTTATGCTTTTAATAGATTTAATATACATTTTATGGCATTTTTTAACATACGAGTCGAATAAAAATACCAAATCTACGGTATGTCAAAAATTGCGTGAGATATCTGGATCTCGAGTTTAGAATAATATCTACTTTTGACTTTATGAGAATATATGATACGTTTTTTCCAACATAAAATTTGATGTACGAAGAAAAGATGATCTAAGTGGGATTCTCGCTTCCGACTTAACTTTTTGCTTACTCGATCAAAGAACAAAGGATCTTTGCAAAGAATGATGAACAGTTGCTGCTATCACCAAAAGAATAAGATGTGGGATTTGGATTGCACAATAAACTTTACTGTTGAGATTTAGCATTTGCTGACGAAAAAATATAGAATTTATGAATATGTATGTTTATTTTCATGAAATTTTTAAAAAATATATATAAAACTGTATTAATATATATAGTACAGCAGCTAGTGCATTTTTCATGCAAACTGAATTTTTGCAATTTTTTTTTTACTTAATCATATTAAATTTAAAACGAAAATTTTAATTTTGTACGAAATTAAAATGAATGTTTCTACCATAATCTTAAATCAAAGTGATGAGAGGAAAGAAATATTGCTAGTAATTTTGCTAATTATAATTATAATTAGCCGTAGGATATATTAAACAAGATTATCTACATTAGGAAATATACTCATTCGACATTTGCTAAAGGAAAAAAAACAATTTTTTTTAAGTGAAATGTCAAAAGTAATTCCCATAAAAATGAAGAATTTCTTTAGAGATTTATCTAAAATAACTGCAGACGAATAAATTTCTAAATTTTCTTATTTGCTTAACAATGAATTCTTAAAGTTTATTATTATTTGTACATCATAATTTACAAGATTTTTCTTGTAGATTTTTCAGATTTTGCTAATCATCTAAAAAAATAATTTTGTTACTTAACAATTCTTTATTACGTCTGCGAGTAACATCTTATAACAAAGTAACAACTCCATTAATTCAAACTGAATAAATAATTATTTTCGAAGATGTTATCATGTTAGAATAAAATTGCTAATATAAATTTTATAGAATATAATAAATTATTTTTAATATTAGAGCATTTAAAAAATATTTTTTAAATTCAAATAATTCCTAATAAAAATATTTTATTTTGCTAACTTAATAAGATCTGAACAAAGAAGTGAGTTGATTAAATTTTGATGAAAATTTTTAACAGTTAATAGATGTTGCAGAAAACTTAATTAAGAATTTGATCTTAAAAATTCTGTGATTAATCTTATTTATTTAATTTTTAACTTTTTAACAATACAAGAAAAAATTTTAACTCGAAAAGTTGCTAAGTTCTTGCTTTTCAGTATATTTTTTTTATTCTGAATAGTGTACTTAAAAAAAAAGATCTCCGATTGTTCTTTAAAAGTAAAGAAACTTAACTTGCATCACAATTAAAATAATTTCATTTAAATTAAGGTTGGAAATGTAGAAGTATTTATATTTGCTAGTACAATCCAGAAGAGTTTTTGCACGCTTCAGCATTAAAAGCTTTGCAATTGTACACAAAGGACGAATGATTAGTAATGAACATACTGGTGCTGTTTAAGAAACAATCAACTTCAAAATATTCAGCATAAAAAATATAAGGTAACTCGGAGGAAGATGGCACAGTTAACAATAGCTTT
>WUQG02419357.1:0-15344 GCA_011317285.2 Androctonus mauritanicus | reverse complement strand
ACAAGTGTACTGCCACCAATTAGACAAATTGAGTGATTCCATCAAACAGAAGAGGCCAGAATTGATTAACAGAAAAGGTGAAATGCTTCACCATGATAATGCCTGATCTCATACAAGTTTGATGGCTCACCAGAAGCTGTTGCAGCTTAGATAGGATGTATTACTGTATCCATCATATTCACCAAATCTAGCACCCTCTGATTATTACTTGTTCCAGTCTTTACGAAATTCTTTAAATGGCAAAACATCAAATGAGGATGTCAAAAATCACTTGATTCAATTTTTGCAAGCAAAGATCAAAAGTTCTACGAGCATGGAATCATGTTACTATCAGAAAGATGGCAAAATGTGTTGGACCAAAATGGCTCAACACATTTTATTAGAATATGAAAAAATTGTCATTCATTTTCATGAAAAAAATGAAATTACTTTCTGAACAACTCTATATACATGTATCAAACCAAAAATTAGTTAAAACCTGATTGCCTAATTGAAACTAGTTGGAATAAAGCCCGTTTGTGAAAACTAATTACTGTTAATATTACTGTTACTGTGTATTGTTAATACTTAATATTAATTAGTTAATAGCAGAATTCACTAAGACATTTCAGGGAAAACTGGAATTGACAGAGAAATTGCTTTGTTTGCAATTATTTACAGGTTTTACTAGTTAAAAGCAGTTTTGACTGGAATGGATGAGTTAAAAGTATTTTTGCTTTTTCAGACTTGTCCAGACCTGCACATAATTGGAAGGCATTTTGTCCTTCAGTCTCTTGAGAACAGTTGATGAGTGTAAAGCATTTCTTGTTATGGTTTCACTGTTTTCATATATTTGATTGGAATTTTGATATTTATTCATTTTTAATATGAGTAATGAGGATCAAAGTCAACTGGAAAAGGGAAGAGTGTGGAAGGAATATTTTTTGAAGGAAATTCTTTGTTTGGAGAATGAAAAAGAAAGTCATTATAATGCAATGACCAGAAATGTTTACAATAAACTTTTGGCTGAAATGGAAGAAGCAAAATCGGCAAACAAAAAACACCTTTGCAATATAGACAATTGAAATGATTCAATGTTCTGGAAATTTGTGAAACAAAGAAACTGGTGTTGAGGAATGAACCTGTTAAGTACTACTAATCCACTGAAGAAATCTTTATCATCATTGAAGCAGCTCATGTGGCTATAGGGCACAGAGATTGAGATAGATTGAAAACTGAAATTTTAAGGAAATATGCCAATATTACAACAGAAATGATAAATATTTTCTTATCAATATGTGAGACATGGCAATGCAAGAAAAGTAAGATTAAGAAGGGGTTGGTTTCTAAAACCATTCTTCATACACAGATGAACAGTCACTGTCAAGTGGGCCTAATAAATGTGTAGGCACAAGCTGATTGTGGATTCAAGTTCGTTATAGCCTACTAAGATTATCTGACCAAGTTTGTCTTACTGCAAGCATTAAAAACAGAAACAGCCATAGTTTATCAGCTGATAGACATATTTTTGACATTTGGTGCCTCTTGCATCTTACACTCTGATAATGGCAGAGAGTTTGTCAACTTTGTCATCAAGGAAGTATCTATGCTCTGACCTAAATTAAATTTAGTCAAGGATAAACCAAGGCACAGTCAAAGTCGGATCAGTGGAGTGAGCCAATCAAGATATTGAAAAAATTCTCACCTCATAGTTGCAAGATAATAACATAATGAACTGGTCAAATGTCTTTGATTTGTTCAATTTATGAAAAACCAAGCTTTTCATTCTGAAATAAACCAGTTGCCCTATCGAGTCACATAGTTATTGTGAGTATGGCTTCAACATTGCCTTCAGATCTTTTCGAAAACATTGAAGATGAGGATGATTTTCAGAATGTCATCGAGGAGATGAATACACAACAGAACAAAGCTGAAACCCTGCTGAACATGAACATGAGGCTGGTCCTAATGGAGTTTACATCACATCAGCCAGGAGAGAATCTTACAAAAAAGGGCCAAGAAAATGAAACATTTTCCAATGCCACCCCCTGTTGAAGAAGGAGATAATGTCATAATCCCAATCTTGGATATGGATAGAACAAAGACACATTTTTGAAATATCAGAGTTGTGCTGGAAAAATGAAGATTGCACAAGATTGGAACTAAGGATAGAAAGGTGGATAAATTATATTGCAGGTAGATTTTGTATCTTTTATGTATTTATTACTATTTAAAGAGTGCCCAAAATATGATCATGAAAAAATATCTTTTGTAGATTAGACTTAATGTTTGTTAGGAGAAGTTCCTGATTCCTGAAGAGGTACCAGATATAGATATTTCTTTGAGGATTGCAGCTAGAAAAGTGGCAATGGCACCACGAGGGTATACATGTGTTTGTGAGAAAGGTTGCATTTCAAAAAGATGTTTTTGCAAGAACTCTAAATGTCATAATATTTTCCATATGGAAACAAATAATGTACATCATGAATATATTTCTTCTATAAATTTCAATTACTATGTTGATAAATATATTTCTTTTGTAGATTTCAGTTATTATATTTTTATTTTTTCTTCCTAATGCATGATTGCATGATTAGAAAGATATCAGGCTTATTCTTGTAAAAAAAATTATAGATAATACTAGTTTTCACTAATCATATTTTGAGTTTTAACTAGAGAACTTTCAGTGAAAACCAGAAGTTTCTAATAAATGTAGTGAATTCTAGCATTGGCTAGTTAATTTTTAGTATTCACAAATGGGTTTTGTTCCAACTAGGAAAATTGGGTTTTAACTGATTTTGAGTTTTGAGGGCAACATATGGTATATATGTTATCATAAAAGTGATTAATCCAGTGATTATGCATACTCATCAATTCAGTGTGGTAAATATGATAAATCATACTTAATTAATCAAATTTACTAGATATTATGCATAAACCCAGTCTAGTAAATTTGACAAATAACGCATTTTTGTTGAGTAATGAAGTAGTTCTCTGCATTAACTTCATTTATGTAATAAGTTCAGCTTTAAACAGTCAAATAAACTAACATATTATTCAGTTCAAGAAATAATTGCAAATGAAGGTGTAGAAATCACAGTTGACATCTGGATAATGACATCTATAAAACTTGAACATGATAGACTCAATATTTTTGTATATGACAGAAAAAGAAAGATTATATGGTTTATTGATACTGGAATCACAAATGAAGATTTGTTAACAATAGTTGAAAATGAAAAAATGAGGAAATATATTTTAATGACAAGCAGTGATACGGTGATGTCATGACACCACACTTCTTTGAGGAAGGCCTGAAGGTGATAAGTTACATCAGTGTGTTGGAGACAGTTGTGAAACCCTGGATGGACGAGGTGCAAGGTGCCTGCTGGGAGGGATTATGTGTTCCAGCAAGACTCTGCTCCAGCTCACTAGGCAAGATAGACCCAGGCCTGGGCTTTTTAGTAACTTGCCGTACCTGACTTGTGGCCTCTGTCCAACCCAGACTGCAACCCTTTCGACTATTATGTGTGAGGCATGTTTGAAGCAAAGGTTAATGAGACTCAATATAAAGGACTCCCTAAAGGTTTCTTCCTACAGATGATGACAAATTTGGACAGAGAGAAGTGAAGCATGCCTACAAAGGATTTAGGTCCTGACTCAAAAAAGTTGTAGAAGCAAATGGCAACTACTTCGAATGATTTCAATTTTTACAATGTATTTAACTTTTTATTTAGTTTTCTTATAAATATATGTATTTTTTCCTGCATTTTTGGTGTTTTTATTTACATAGTGATTTTTCCAGATTTACCTTTGTGTGTGCGTGTGCGTGTGTGTGTGTGTGTGTGCGTGTGCGTGTGCGTGTGCATACATACAGTATATGTCATTTGGTTTATTTATGAATATATAATTGTTTACTTGAAATAACACTTCTTGATTGCTCTAATTCAACTGAAGATGTTTCAATTAAAGTTTCAAGTATTCTGAATTGGTCCATTATAAACAAATATATATCTTTGAAAATTTTATACAAATGAATATTATTTAACATATGAATATTTAACTAAAAATATTGTTGACACTTCATTGATGCTCTTACCTGCAATACTAAATTTCCAATAACTTTGTATCATCATATTGCCACCAATGTATTAAGGAAGAGGTATTTATCTCACAAGGTACAGAACCTTGTGAGATAAATACCTTTTCTTTTCTCCCAAAATCTCCATAGAGATATAGAGCAAGCATTTGCTTTATTCCTAGTCTTATTGTTATTTATTGCTCATTCAAATGAACAATAATATTCATTGCTCATTCAAATGAACTCATTCAACTGCACCAATGTCCTAAAGAATCTTGATGCAGTTTCAATGAATCCAAGCTCCTTCAATTTTCAAATTGTTTGATCTGATCTGCAGGCTCAGGTTAAAATCAAATCATTCAAGCATGCTTTCCTTTCAAATTTAAATTAGATTGTCAAATTTAAGCTCCTCATTCAACATTTCAAAAACGTTTTCAGAATCAACTTCCAAATCAGATTTGTTGTTATAACATAGGAGTTTCTTTATTGCCTAGTCAATAGAATTGATTTTTGTATTGGTATTTGAGCCCTGAAAATATCTTTATAAATTTTTTCTATTTCTTGAACTTCTTCTCTTAACATTTCTACAAATTTATCTATAGCATTTGGTCCTCTATTCACAACAAGTTGTTTGTAATCTTCATGTTCATATTTGATATAGTAACAAAAAGCCCTGAATATCAATGAAGAAAAAAGAGAGACATTCTTTTAGATACACTTCATTGTTTTGCCAGCAACTTTTGTCCATTCCTGTTATAGATGTTGGCATCTATATTGAGATCTCCCCTCTTGAGATCTATATTAAGATCTGTTATGTTGTTTTCTATCAGAAATAACTAAACAGTAGTTGATTTATTATGAATTTGTATATCTGTATGATTATGAAGTAAAGAATGAATTCAATAAGCCATGCCCAGATTATCTTAAAAAAATTCTGGAGATATATGATCTAGAACAGATGCCAAATCTTCTAGGATGATGTGCAACATGCTTCCATGTGGCTGACTCATAAATTGTAGCTAGCTTTCCAACCAGAGGCTTTAGAATCAAATCCATATCCTAAATCAATGGATTGAATTACATAGATGATGTTGGGAGAAAAGATAGCTTATATGTATTGAGATACAAATTATTTGCAATTTAGATACCTGTTTATTGATGACATAAGAGCAATGTAATAGAAAGTAGAAATGAATTTTCTCACTTTGATTAATAAATTTAGTCTGGGAAAATGACATAAGTGTGTAACAATGTAACCAGAGACAATGTAAATTGAGAGATTCCTGTATTGTATTTAATAATTACTGTTGCAGACAAAAAAAAAAGGTTAATTTTGGGTGGTCTTTGGGCAGGATTCCTCTGCCCTTGTAATGTATAAACTAAAAGCATGCAAATTAAAGAATAATAAACAGAGGAGAGTCCTTTGCTAGCATGGAGTAGTTTCTCTTTCTTTCTGAGTATAGTGCTTTGTTTTTCTTCCCTTGTTGATGAGTTTAACGATGAAACAATTACAATTTATTCTTTTTAATATCCCTCTTTAATAATCTCTTTTTAATAATAATAGGTAAAAATAAAGAAAATACTAAACAAAAAAGAAATGTAATTTAAAATTTAATAGCAAAAATAAATCTAATGAAAACTCTATACTAAAATTGAATGCAATTATAAAAAAACAAACAGTTTAGAAAGAATTAAATGTTTATTTTCTTTAGCATTCTTTATTTGGAATGATTAGATACAGATGTGTAAATGATCAAAATCATTTCGATGTCATAATTTATGTTTTTTTTTTTTTAAATGTATTTAAATCTCTCCATCCTATGTTAAATGATATAAAAATCTGTTTAATAGTTCCATAATTATTATAGGGAAATCTCAGAAAATTGAATGTTTGCTTTTTTTTTTTTTTTTTTAAACAGATGAATGTATATGGTTAATTAAACTTTCTTCATGCAGTTAACAACCTGACTATCCTGCTAATGTTATAAATTTTCATTGAATAGTTTAAAAGTTGTTAGGGGAAAATCTTAAATGTTTGAAATTTAAACATCTGCTATTTTTAAATGATTATAGCTAAAGGGATAACTGATGTGTTGTCAAGATCCTTTTTAATGATATTATATTGCTAAATAATGGGTTTGTATATTGCTAAATATTACATTATAATGGTATAATGGTCTTTAATGATAGAATATCCTATTAAATTTCATGAAAATTTGCTCTAGTTCAAAAGTTATTAGTGTAGGACATATAAGCAGACAGCAATATGATCTTATAAACCTAACCAGTAAGTTTCTTTTGGAAACTAGGCTAATAATGAAAATTTAATTAGATGCATTTGCATTAAATGCTGGAGTTTGCATACTTAAATGTTTAATTAATAGGCAAGGAGAAGGAAGAAAATGGTTTTCTAAACGATGTTGCATTGATTATAGAATTTACTGAGTCTGATTTTTTTTTTTTTTTTGATCACTTTCACAAACTGTATACATAGGCTATTTTCAACTTTTTTCTGAAATACAGTTAGAAAACTTTATATAAATGATTTATTTTTCTTAAGGAAATCCTACTTAATATGTTATTTAATTTCAGATATTATGTAAAAAATTTTTGAATTAATGATGTAAGATAATCAAAAAAATGTTATATGCTGGCATAACTACCATTATTTTTCCTGTTTTTCTTATTTTATATTTTTCGCTAGCCAGAGATTACTTAGTGGTAAGAATGAAGAGCAAAGTCTCATTAAAGATTTATTCTATAGGAAGGGAATCAGAATAGAAGGAAAAGAAAGTAGAAGAATTAGAAAGGGAGAGAAGGGGACAAAAATGGGTGAAATAAGCACACTTACAAAGGGCTACTTGATCTAGTTCATTCCTATTAACTCTGTTGTTGAGCAAGTAGCTTTGTGTAAAACAGTTATAGATTGGGTTAATATATTTAGTGTTATGTTATAAGATTAATAGTCAAGTGACTATAATACTTTTAAAAATAGTAATTAAAAAATAATATTTAAAAAATATTTTTAATTAGTGATTTAAGTTTATTGACTAATTTCTATTAATAAATAAAATTTCATTTTATACTTTTCAAAAATATAAATTATAGATATAGGCATTCCTTGACATACATTAGATTTTATCCTGAAAGCACTACATCAGTTGGGTTTATATACATTATTATTTATTTATTATTATAAAAAAAAATGCAAGAGCAAAAAAAAGCAAATAATGATAACTAACTAATAATAACTTCCTATTAATAGTGTTATTAATTCTTGTTTGTGTTAGTCATCAGTGCAATATTATCTTATAAAATTGTAATACTGTAGTCTCTATTTAAAATGATTTTTAAAAATATAGATGAAAATAAAAATATCATTTTTTGTGTGAAAATTTATTTAATTCTTAATTTAATGATCAGATAAACGGTTTAGAATACAGACAAAATTATAACTATGTTTTAAATTAATGTTACATTTCTTTAAACTTACGATAAATATAATTAAAGATAATTTAAAATTTGAGGTCTAAAAATCTTTATTCATCATTAAATTATTAATATAAAATAATTTGCCCTTTTAATGCTAACTTTTCATTTTAATTTATATAATAAAAATATGTAGAATGAATTTGAACTGATTTTTTAAAAAAATGTCAAATGTTAACTTTTATGTATATTCAAATTTATGTAAGTCAGGGAATGCTTATAATTTAAATATATAATTGATTGTTTAATGAAATTTTTTTCTAATTTTAGCATCAGTCATTTAGGCAAAATAAACATTTTCAGAACAGAAAGTATTTCAACAATCATTACCATCAGTGGAATTATTCAAAATGATGCAACTATATTGGGACAAGATTCAAGATTAAATTAATGCAATGTGTATGGATGTGTTTGTGTTTGTTCATTTTTGTCTATTGTTACGTGAAGATATCTAAACGATGTACATATTGGGTTGCTTGAGTATGATGCAAATTCTAAATATACTTTTAGATAAAGAACTATAAAAATAGGAAAAAATGTATTATTGGCATTTTGTAGTTATTGCTCATTTACAAGGAAATATATTGGACATGATTCAAACTGAATGTGCCTCTGCATCATGTGACAAAATTTTGTATATGATTCTAGGAATGGTGAAGGATTTTAGAGCAGAAAGCATAATTTTATATATACAGTATATATATATATAATAGTATAAATATATATATATACATATACATATATAAATGATTTATTCATTTATTATCTTTGATTTTGTTATTTATTTCTGACTAGGATTAAATGTCAGACTAGCTAATTATTTAGCTCTCTTAAATTATAATAAAACTTTAGATATTTTCAGACTAGTTATAATGATATATATCAGTGATTCATATATTAAATTTGAGCGGCAGTTAGAATATTACTGTTATTGGATACATTATATCATTGATACATTAATGCATCATTACAACTTCATCATTCATATGTATTTGTTTTCCAGTCAATTTGTTTATAAATAATTAAATCATCAATTGCAGCTGTCATGGGATTATTGTGTCCATTTCTGTGAAATGGTTACAAAACAAAAACATAATCATTTTTGAATCATTATCTGAAAATATGAGTGTATACTAATAGTAAAAATACTGAAAGGAAATAAAATTATGCTTAGAAGTTTTCTATATAGTGTAAATATTTCTTAACGTCAAATATACTTTCAAATGTGAAAATTTTTTGATTTTTAAAAAGATATAATAGATGATGATAAATATTTTCAATTTCATTTCACTAATTGTAAAAGACAATTTATATTATTTGAAAATTTTAATTTATTTGTTTTATTTTCAAATTGTTAATATTCATATGAACGATGTTAAACTATAAAGTTTAGCTGTATCTATAATGCTGTTTTAAAAACCTTGCCAAGAAACTAATAAATTTTGAAACATATTTGTTTCAATACTACCTCTAAAAATAAAAACTGTCAATGTAAAATAGCAGTATATTCATTTAAAATTAACTTATTTTGAAAAAAGTTTTTTAAACTTATCAATTGAGTTAAAAGTGCAATATTCCTGTTATATTTTATATGATTTGCCTACTGTATGAATGAAATTTTGATCATTGTGTTGGAAAATAATCTATGAATTTTATTTAATCTGTGAACTATTTTCTTGATTAAATGATCTCAACAAAAATTAAAATGAGTGTTTGATCCAGTTTGAAATTAACATTAATGATTATCTCTATGGTTTTTTTTTTCATAAATCTCTCATCAACATGTTGGACAACACAGATTTTTCCTTCTACATAAAAAAAATATCACCATTTCTGTTTAAGCTTTTATGTCTCTTACATGAAGGATTTTAAGCTATACTTTTCTGTTTAAATTAGAACGTCCACTCCTAAGTCAGCAGATATTTTTCAAGAATTATTGTCATGAATTATTGTTTGTTTGAATACAAAACAAAAAACACAGATAGGTTAAATGATTTATGGGTAACCATTTGGCTTATATATGTTTTTGTTGGTTTTGAATAATATCTGTTCATCTGTTCCTTCTTCAAAATGGCTCTCTATTGAACCTATGGAAGAGGAGATTCTTTAAAGTATCTTGGTTTCTAATAATTAAAAAAAAAATTAATAATAATAATAATAATGATGTGCATTCATTGAGTAAATATGAATAGTTCTCAACATTCAGGAGTTAATTCTGTGATTGGTCAATGCAGTTCTATGGTTCTAATGCCTGACCTGATAGTCTGATATAAGAAAAGCATCTTGTTTTATGTATGGTTCTTGTAATTTTTGTTCTTTATGTTTGTTAAGCTAATATATAGTCCTAGTAAACATCAGTAGTGAGAAATCCATAAATTTTGGGCATTTTCAACTTATAATGGCCAGATTCAGTTTCAAACAATAGTCATTATAATTCAAGAACTACCTATAGTCTTTTAAAATCACTTAGAAAAATACAATAGAATTCTAATCATCCAAGGCAAGACAATTTTAATTATCCAAGGCATCTTTGGCTAATTAGAATTAATCAAGGGTACCTTGGATAATTAAAAATTCAAGTAACATGAAAGGTTTGATAAATTATTATTTAATTAAATTGGATTTGAATACGTAAGCATGATCATATGTATACTATTTCCAGGATACACCTACTTTTTGAATATAATAACTTTTTGTGATAATATGAAAAAGCAATGTAGTGCATTAATGAAAATACGTATGCACTACATTCGTTCAATACTTATACAAATAGCTACACTATCTATATTAGTAGATGGTGTAGCTATTTTAATCCTGTATTGAATCAAGGAAAATAAGTGATGCAAAAGAGGCTAGTATTCACAGATAAGAGTATTTATTTAACATAGAAATAAGGAAATAATTTTGTCTCTTTTGCCTTAATATGGAATTAAAATACAGCATTTGTTTTCATTAACACAATGCATTGCTTTTTCTCACTATCACTAATATTAGTACTATCATTCCATTTATGTTAACCATAATAGCTTTTATTCTATCATTTTAAAAATGAATTTGTTCACTTCGTGTTGATGTTTTATTATTAAAATAAAAAAATTCAACACGATGAACAATAATTCATCTTAGATGATACAAAAGTTCAGTTAAAGAAGACTCTGTTAATTAGGACTCTATTATAATGAAAGTAATAAACATACACACCATTTCATTCTTAAATATTCCTTTGAAATAATTCAATGGATAACCACGTCTTGATATATTTCATTAAAATATGAACAACTTTGATAAAGCATAGCCATCATAATCCTAAATTATACATTGATAATTTATGCAGAGGGAGAAAGATACTTCATTGATAAAAAAAAAAAAATATATATATATATATACATATGAAACAAATTCAAAACTTATAACAGTGGTTTTCAAACTCTTTTCTTTCTGGACTGCACTTTCTGAATAAAAATTTGCTTACACCATATCCAATTGTTTTTTATTGGTAAATATTAATAATAAATCTGGAAAATTTTATGAATTATTTATGTTTTAGATCTTATGTAACAAAATGAATAAGAAAATGATCTTCATATTTAATTTTGGCACAGGAATTTTTTGAATTATATTGTCTTTATATCTTTTTACCTCACATGCTGTTCTCTTGTGTTACACCATTTGAGAACCATTTTCCTACAAGAATATTTTTTTATCAAAAAATTTGTCATAATTTATACAAATGGATTAATTATTCTAACAAATGGCAAATGTACACCATTTAATTTGCAATTATCAAGAACAATAAGAATCAGAATATTATTAATAATGATATATCAAAATTGCATTCTTTACTCAGAAAGCACTTTATGGCTTTATGGAAAACACTGCCATTACTTTGAAGCAAATAAAGGTTTGATTAAATAACCTCAAACTGTTTGATTTATGTATTGTCTGCATTCTGAGACAGAAGGATTCCTGATTATAATATGAGTGCAGCTATCCAATAAAAAGTTTATCAAAAATATATTTTGAAGGATGCCTTAATTATTGATAAATACGAATGTTGTCACATGATCAATGAAATAACATTATTTCTGTAACTAGTAATTTTTGCAGACTATTTATTCAAATAGACTACAAGTAAAAACACAATCAAATACATAAGATAATTCATTTGAAAATATGTAAATTAAAAATCACAAATTGTTGCTTATTACAGAATACTGTATATCCATGATTATAATTAAAGAACAAAATTCATTTTGTTGGATATTATACAAATAATTCTTTATAACATTGATTGATCTCATTAATAAAGCAGAAAATTGCATATTGCACATATTTCACAGACATTGCTGGACATATGATTAAATTATCACCAGTTGCAGATAAGATAAAAGGCACATTTTATCTGCCATTGGTGTTGTTCTCAGAATGTTTCATTATTTTGTGTGTGCACATGCTGTTGTCAGTCTTATCTCAGATCCAAAATTAAATCAGCTCCAAGATGTTAGTCTGCTTAAACTTTTGGACAATTTCAAGGGCATTTTGAAGTTCATCTCTTGAATTTTGAATGCATGTGATAAGATGATCTAAGCTTGCCTTAGCATTTTGGCAATTTAGGCATTCTGGAAAGGTTTTTTTTACCCTTAACAAACTTTATTGACTTAATATGACCAGTACTCTCTTTCCTTTTCACATCTTCTCTCTTCCTAGCTCTTGGCCTCTATCTGAAGCTCCATCCTCCTTGGCTCATCCTTATCCATCCCTTGCTCATTCTCATATAGAACTAAGTTAGCCTCCTTTATGCGCTCCTGCTTGGATATCCTGTTCAAAATACTCTCGCAGAGCCTTCTCTGTAATTCTCGTATGCATGTCAACCTCCTTATCTTAGAATCCGGTAGTTCCTGGATTTACATGATTATCTGTTCTTTCTAAATCGTCTTTTGTGTAAGAAAAAAACATTCTCCACAACTCTCATATGCAAGCCGTCCCTCAGATCCACATTTATCTTCAGTTGTAATAAATCCAAATACACGTTCTGAATTGAGAACTTCATCAGATATTGTTTCCGTAGAAATTTTAACCAGAGATCTAGCAATCTGTATAGCTGTTCTTCTATTACAAGTCATCTCAAATTTTATTGAATCTCTCAGATTCAAATGCCTATTTTAAACTTTTCATACTTTATTTATTTTTTAACCTTTTATTAGATTATTCTACTTTTTTTATTTTATTTATTATTTTTTAATTTCATAGAAAAAATATTCATTCCCCTAAAGTTAAAAAAAAGTTATAATGAGAAGAAATATATTTCCTACATAAAATTATTAAATTTCAGCACTCAAAAATATAATGGAAGATTGAAAAATTTAATTTATACCTAAAAATGTTCTTTTTTCTACCTGTAAAAGAAAATTTGTATATCAAAAATGGTTCATTAACTAACAGTAATTTAAATGAATATCAATTCAGCTCAGAATAAACAAATTCAAAATATTAATGAATAAGATATTTATCATTTCAGAAACTTTTATGAAATATTTGAAAAAATTATAAATATATATGGATCATGAAAATGTGCAAAAATGTGTGAGAAATGCCCATATATCTCAGAAATTGCATAATTATGAATCATAATTCAAGGTTTTATTTTATAATTTTGAGAGTTTCGGGAATAATGTTTTAACATTAAAAATATTATCCTATATATTTTTTATTATGAGTAAACTAAAAAATTAATAAACTATGATAAAAATTTAAACAGTCTATAAACTTTCAAAGAATTAGATTATTATCTGAAGTAGTAACAGATTTCAAACTATATGGTTAGTATGGAATGAACGAACTTTGAATGAATTTTATTAGATGCTCTTCTCTTTAAGAGGACAACAGTAAAAACAACAGGAACAAATCAAGAACAAATAAAACAGAGTAATTGTCAAAATGCTTAGTCACTAAACAAAATTACATTAAAATATAACTTACAAGATAAGCTACTTTAAGCAAGACCATAGATAATGTTTAGATCGTAATCTCAGCATAAATAACATAATCTGAGATATAATCATGTGCAGATTTTTCTACAAACTAGATGTCAAATATGCCCATTAAATTTCTATATTTAATAGATATATCCAGTTGTTCTATGGTCAAAATAAGTTTGAAGTGGTTATATTCAAATTGTGGACAATAATATAATAGATGGTCCGCTGTATCTAATTTAGTGTTACAATAAACACGAAAGGTTTGATTTGAAAGGTTTTATTTTGCCAGGTAGCAATTAAAGGTTTCATGCCCAATAAAGATTTGACCTAAAGAAAAATTTATTTGAGGTAAAGGTGAATTTAAAGAATAAAAACCCATTGGGAAAAAATTTTTGTAACTGTTTCTTTTGTTGAAGTCAACTATTTATATTTATCTGTTATTAGATATTAATATATAGTAGTTACATTTATATACCAAATTCAGCTTTAAAAATTTTTAAATTTGGAAATAAGTTCAATATCTAAGCTAAGTTGATATACAAGTTTCTTGATTAAATAACTAAATAAATCTTTACCTGATTTTTGTTTTTCATTCTGCTCAGTTAAGATCTGAAATAATATCAAAAATATTAACATAAATATTCAGTCATAATAGTTTTTTAATTATATTTAATGGAGCATTTTAAATTAAGTAAAAATATTCATTTGGAATATAAAATTGAGATCGATTTAGAAAATGATGGAGAATATTAATTTTAAAATATTTGTAATTTTCTTGGTATGTTTTAACATGGGATAATGAATGTGATGATTTTGTGTTTATCGTCAATTTGCTATAAATTTAACGCATTAAAGGAAAATGATGTCCGAAATTTTATTTAACTGAGAATTTGAAATTACAGAAGTGTCTATTTTCAGGATGATACAAAATAGTCTTCTATTTAGGATCAGTTTACACGCATTTGTTCTTGCAAGCGGGACAATTGAAAAGATGTTTCGATACTCTAAATAAATTAGAAAGATATATGCCAAAATCCTTTATAGAACCATATCGATAAAAGTAATATTTTCTAGAAAATTATGGCACTAATAGAATCCGCACTGATCGAGGAGACTGAAACTGTATATTCAATGAGAAATATGGCGATTCTTTAATAAAACGAATTTTTTTATTAAAAATAATTAGAACTGGCTGAATTTTAATAAATGAATACAGAATAATATTTAAAAGTACGTACGAAGAAACATACTCTACTGTAAGGTACTTTGTTCAGAACCAAAAGATTCGTATATTTTAAAGGCCTGAATTGTTAGTGTTTTGATTGTTAACCTATTCTTAGTCGTGGAATACTTTAGTTATAAAGAAGTTCTTGTAGAACATGAAAATCGATAATATTTATATAAGGTTATAAATCATGAAACTTATAATGAAAATATTTGCGCAGCTCTTAGCATAACTTTAATTAAAAATTATAGGCTAGAAATGTTTCATAATTACGCAAAACGTTTGTGAACAGTTCGAGAAATATCGATTAAGAACAACTGGATCAGTGTAAAGTTGCTAAATACCTTACATGCGTAAAAGCAAGAGTTTCAGAGAAAATGTGAAGCCAGAGCAACTAATATTTTTCATGTCCTTCAAATAAAAAATAAAATTGACAAATATGTAGTGATAAGTGTACAAGAAAAGAGAAAACATGGATAGAGAACTTCAAATTCTGACAAACACTGAAGCTCGAACAATATAAAAATATACATAGAAAAAATACATAACATATTGAGTTATAAATTGAGGCCTTTAAAATCGTGAGGCCCGG